>CACRXK020003167.1:0-30885 GCA_902702795.2 Paramuricea clavata | reverse complement strand
CTTAACTCGAACAAAGTCAAACATTTTGTTCTTCGAGTTAAGCCCCAACGTTTGAAAGATGTAAACGAGTTACAATACGTTTTATTCCAGCCGACGTATTATATATATTAGGGACTTTAAGATTGACGTTTACGGCAAACTGCTAACCGCTAACGGCAAACTTCAAATCGTAATTTGAAGTCAACTGTTAGCTGTTCGAAGTTAGAGCAACTTGTGCATAAAAATTAACAATTGTAACTACATCAGTAATTATAATTATAAGTGTTGTTTTATGCTAATTTTTTGCATTTTCAAAAACAGTAGTTCAACGTTCAAACATCAATAGCGCAGTCAATATTGGATTATTGCATGTAAATTCAAGTGCTATATAGTATCAAAATCGAAGTTGGTCATTTCTGAATGCATTATCGCTTTTATAGCTTTTACGTTTCATGAAATCAAATAGTTTCCAGGTTTTTGGGGAGACACCCGGTATTTAAGGTAGATTTGCATTTCGCAACTTGTGGGGCGATCGACATTTTGCGACCGCTTTCCGTTTTGAAATGTGTGCAGTCTAATGAAATCGTTCCATATAATGAAGACTTGAATAGTTGTAAGAACCATATAATGTCAAAGTGCATATTTCCACCGAAAGTGCATATTTCCACCGTTGAGAATTGGGTCTAAAACTATTGAAAATTAACTCCCTGTACTCTTTAGGACTTAAGTTGATGAATTGAACTTCAATAAAATACCTGCGTATGCATAATTATCATAAACGTCTTGTAAACCAGCCCTGAGCTCATTTTTAAAATGACACGTTCGTGATTAATTGCTAATCAAAATCTAAGTTAGTCCATTATTATGGAAGCCCAGGAGGCTTAGTTCAACTTTTCATTTTAGTGTTTCAACTTTTCATTTTTGTGTTTTAACTTTTCACTTTAGTGTTTCAACTTTTCATTTTTGTGTTTCAACTTTTCATTTTTGTGTTTTAACTTTTTATTTTTGCGTTTCAACTTTTTATTTTTTGCATTTCAACTTTTTATTTTTCGTGTTTCAACTTTTTATTTTTTGCGTTTCAACTTTTTATTTTTTCTGTTTCAACTTTTTATTTTTTCTGTTTCAACTTTTTTATTTTTGCGTTTCAACTTTTTATTTTTTCTGTTTCAACTTTTTTATTCTTTGTGTTTCCACTTTGTATTTTTTCTGTTTTAACTTTTTATTTTTTGTTTTTCAACTTTTTATTTTTGCGTTTCAACTTTTTATTTTTCGTGTTTGAACTTTTTATTTTTTGTGTTTCACCTTTGTATTTTTTTGTTTGTTTTTTCTTTCAAACACAAAATTTATTTTTTGAAATAATTTTTTCGATGAGCATACCATAACTACACAGAAGTCCATCTCCATTGTTTTTTGCGTAAGCGCTATTCGTCATGATTCGTCACTCACATGATGACAAAATGCTGAAGTGGAATTAAAGTGTATTGTGTAATTTAATTTAATTTTTTCACTTTAATTTTCAAAATCGCACAGTATATTTATATCATAATAAGCAGAATTAGCTGGTAATCAAGTCGCTAACCTCCAACTACAACCAAACTCTCTTTCCAGGTATAGCAAAATCGTAGCGTTCGATTTTAATTTTGCCACCATTTCTTTAATTCTATCATACATATCTACAATATTTGGTAAATAGGTTAATAATAAGACTTTTACTGCACAAAATATACATGTTTTCAATTATTTGCCATATTAGTTACCGTCAGAAACATCTTCTGGTAAATCCGCCATATTGTTTACCCCGAAATGCATCATGGTCTATGCTCACCAAAAAATATATTTCAAAAACAATTTTTTAAAAAACATTTTGTGCAAATTGCAAAAATGATCTTAAAAATTTTGAAAAAAAACAAACATAAAAAATAAAAATAAAAAGTTAAAACACGAAAAATAAAAAGTTGAAACGCAAAAATGAAAAGTTGAAACACTAAAGTGAAAAGTTAAAACACGAAAAATAAAAAGTTAAAACACAAAAATGAAAAGTTGAAACACAAAAATGAAAAGTTGAAACACAAAAATGAAAAGTTGAAACACAAAAATGAAAAGTTGAAACACAAAAATGAAAAGTTGAAACACAAAAATAAAAAGTTGAAACACTAAAGTGAAAAGTTGAAACACAAAAATAAAAAGTTAAAACACAAAAATGAAAAGTTGAAACACAAAAATGAAAAGTTGAAACACAAAAATGAAAAGTTGAAACACAAAAATGAAAAGTTGAAACACAAAAATAAAAAGTTAAAACACTAAAGTGAAAAGTTGAAACACTAAAATAAAAAGTTGATCTGAGCCTCCTGGGCTTCCATACATTACCTATATCTAAACCTAAAAAACTTGCGTTTTTCGTACGCACGTACACGCACGTAAAACTTTGAATCCTTCTATTTTTTAAATATTTTACAAATAAGTTAACAAATGCATACTAAAACTTGCGGAACACTAAATTCTGTTGCTTTATTTATTTGGTTATTTCATAAGTAACATTTAAACGGATTTAAAGTTTTACGTGCGTATACGTACGTATGAAAAACGCAACAGTGGAAACCAGCCTTTAGCGAATGGCCTCTGCGAATGTCCTGTTGTTGTTTCGAAAGCCGACCAATGACAATGCAGCGTGTAATTCGAATTTGAACTTTGAAGGCCATGAATTCATACCGGTCACAAACCTCGGAAGATTAGACATTTGTAAGTTTCAATTCGGCATTTTCTGCAGGAAGATATTGTTCAATTCTGTTAAAGAAAAGTATATTATGTAAAAATTATCGCTCTTCCGATGTAACGTAATTTGGCGACGATGGGACAGCCGAAGTTCGCGTTATTCGATTGATTTCTGTCAGCGCTTGTCCCAATTAGTCCAAATAACGGTCAAAGTGACCAGCCTTGTATTATTTCTTGCTGTTAATCATCATGTCAACCCCAAACTATGGCCGTTAACCTCTTATCAACGCCAATCAACGCCAATCATCTTATCAACGCCAATCTTCTATGAAGATATAACGTAATTAATAACACAGGGTAAGATTGGGCCGCCTGTGTACCAAGGTGAGATCTCGCTTGTAAACTTGTTGAAAAGTTTTCTCGCTAACACAGATAACTTTTGCCCATATGAACAGGCCCTTACTGGTAGTATTTCTATGTATGAAGTTGTAATTAAATTTTACATATCCAATGATTCATTCAAGTATTAATATTATTATTGTTTGTTATACATGATATTTGTTAGATATATAGATATAGACGGACAGCGGTCATACGCACGGACATGCGCATTAGATATGTAGATCGGCCATGCTTATGTATTATTCATATTTTGTTAAAAGTATAATCTAAATACACGACAGTGGCGACGAATTTGGGATTGTTATAAGTCCAGAAATGACGACGATTGGAAAAATTGATGTTTTTGATGAAACCCAAGAAAGCTGGGAGACGTATGTCGAACGAGTACAACATTTTTTCGCTGCAAACGATGTCGACGACAATCATCAAGTGCCAACTCTGCTGAGTTTGATTGGAAGCAAAACGTATTCATTATTAAAGGATTTACTTTTGCCAGAAAAGCCTGCAGACAAGAACTTTGATGAAATAGTAAGTACATTACAGAAGCATTTAAATCCTAAACCACTAGAAATTGCCGAACGGTTTCGTTTTTATAAGAGAAATCAGCAAGAAGGGGAGAGCATTTTAAGTTATATAGCTGAGTTAAAGAAATTAACCACACATTGCAATTTTGGAAATAACTTGGAAGAAACCTTGCGCGACAGATTGGTGTGTGGATTAAGTAATCAGCAAATTCAGAAACGTCTCCTTGCAGAGTCAAAATTAAAATTCTCCAAAGCTGTTGACATAGCAGTTGCTATGGAAACAGCCACTCGAGATGCTACAGAGATCCACAGCAAGGGAAGAGAAGAAAAACCTCTTGGTCTTGACAAACTGACACTGAACAGACCCTCGAATAGATCAGATAGTGGCCCATCTTCCCCTGTAGTGTGTTATCGATGTGGAGCTAATACCCATGTTACAACTGAGTGTAGATTTAAGAAAGAAGTCTGTCACAAGTGTGGAAAGAGAGGTCATATTCAAAGAGCTTGCCGGGCACAACAAAGCCAGGGGCCCGGTAGACCCTCGCCCAGATCAAGATACCAGAAATCGACCAATGCCATAGAGACCGAACCAGATGAGTATGAACACTTGTTGAATAACCTAGAAGTTCATAGTGTAAACAAATCAAACAGTGATGTCATATGGGTTGACGTGAAAGTTGAAAATCAACCACTATCCATGGAACTAGACACAGGATCGGCCGTGTCCATTTTGCCATATGACATGTTCTTGGAAAGATTTCGCGACAAGAAGTTAGAGAAAACAACCACCGTACTAAAGACCTATACTGGTGAACTGATCGTTCCAGTTGGTTTCCTTACCATGCAAGTTGAATACTTAGATCAATCATGTCAATTGCCATTCCATGTAGTCCAGACTAAGGGTCCAGTGTTAATGGGTCGAGATTGGCTTCACAAGCTTCGCCTCGACTGGAAAACCATTAAGTTGTTGAAATCCTCAGATTTCAGCCATAGAAACCCTGGCACGACTACACAAGAGAAGCTGAAAAACCTATTGGATACGTATGCAGAGGTTTTTGAAGACAAGCTGGGAACTTTCAAGTCTGCCAAAGCAAGGATAACCCTCAAAGAAGGTAGTCAACCACAGTTTCGCAAAGCTCGCCAGGTCCCATATTCCTTACGACCGAAAGTGGAGGAAGAACTGAAGAGATTTCAGAGCGAAGGTATTTTGTCGAAAGTAGAGTGGAGTGATTGGGCGACACCGATTGTACCAGTGGCGAAACAAGATGGTTCAGTCCGTATTTGTGGTGACTTCAAAGGTACTATTAACCCAATACTACAAGTAGAACAGTATCCTCTGCCTCGAATCGAAGATATCTTTGCCCATTTAGCTGGTGGGAAAAAGTTTTCCAAGATCGACCTCCGCCAAGCTTACCATCAGATTGAGCTGGAGGAAGATCCAAGAAGTACCTTACAATTAATACGTCTATGGGCTTGTTTCAATACAATCGATTGGTGTTTGGTATTACCTCAGCTCCCGCCATTTGGCAGCGTACCATGGATCAGATTCTGGAAGGAACTTCTGGTATTAGTTGTATCCTAGATGATATGATTGTGACGGGTAAAAGCGACGCAGAGCATATGGCTAACCTGGAGGAGGTCCTTCGACGGCTGCACCACCATGGGTTAAGAGCCAATAAATCGAAGTGTGAGTTCTTCAAAGAAACGATCACGTTCTGTGGCCACGACATTAATAGTGAAGGCCTGCACAAGACCACCGACAAGACAGCTGCAATGGTGAATGCCCCTCGCACCCAGAGTGTTGCAGAGGTACGCTCCTTCCTGGGATTGGTGAACTATTACAACAAATTCCTGCCAAACCTTGCTACAATCCTGCATCCTTTGAACCAAATGCTGGAAAGTAACTACCAATGGAACTGGACAGATCAATGCGAAGAAGCCTTTTGCAAAGTTAAAGCAATGATTGTTTCAGATCTGGTGCTTACACATTATGATCCTGACCTTCCCTTACAACTGGCTTGTGATGCTTCACCTGTAGGAATTGGAGCGGTACTGTCCCATGTCATGACAGACGGCACAGAGCGCCCGATAGCGTTTGCATCAAGATCCCTGTCGAAGGCGGAGCGCAACTACGCACAGATAGATAAAGACGCACTAGCTACAGTGTGGGGAGTCAAGAAATTCCACAATTACCTTTTCGGTAGGAACTTTACCTTACTGACTGATCATGGGCCTCTCACTTCAATTTTTCATCCCAGCAAAAGCCTTCCTGTTGTCACTGCTGCTAGATTACAACGCTACGCTTTGTTCTTGGCGGGTTTTGACTATACAATTAGATACAAGAACACTAAGTTACACGGGAATGCGGATGGTTTGTCTCGATTACCCTTGCATAGTGAGACAACAGAAGAAGAGCCAGATCCAGTGGGCCTCTTCTATGCCACGCAGTTTGAGCCTTTGCCAGTCACAGCAGAACAGGTCAAACGAGAAACACAGAGAGATCCTCTATTGGTGAAGGTCCATGAGTTGGTTATGAAAGGATGGTCCACTCCACAAGATGAAGCGATTAAACCGTTTTACCAGCGGAAAGAAGAACTGACAGTTCACTGTGGTGTCCTAATGCTTGGACACAGAGCAGTCATTCCTGCAAAGTTGCGTAATCAAGTGTTAACCGAACTTCACGAAGGTCACCTCGGTATTGTTAAAATGAAGTCTCTGGCGCGAAGTTACATCTGGTGGCCCCAAATTGATAAGGACATTGAGCACCTAGCCAAGAGCTACCCTGGTTGTCAACTTCAACAGAATGAAGCCGGCAAAGTACCACTACACCCTTGGGAATGGCCAACCACACCTTGGCAGAGAATCCATTTAGATTTTGCTGGGCCGTTCCTAGGACGAATGTTCCTTATCATTGTAGATGAACACTCGAAGTGGCCTGAAGTGGAAATAATGCCATCTACCACATCGACGCAGACCATTGACCGACTCCGAACTATTTTTGCCCGATATGGAGTGCCAGCACAGGTGGTGACCGACAATGGGCCACAATTTACATCGGCAGAGTTCCAACTATTTTTGAAGACTAATGGTATCAAGCATATTACCACGGCCCCATTCCACCCTGCAACCAACGGTCAAGCGGAACGTTTTGTTCAGAGTTTCAAACATGCTATGAAATGCGAGAAACAAAGTGCATCCCAGCTGAAAACCAATATGGCAAAGTTCCTTTTGGCTTACCGGAATACCCCGCATTCGACGACTGGAGAATCGCCGTCCGTGTTGTTTTTGGGCAGACCGCTACGGACTCGCCTCGATTTGGTGAAACCTGATTTACAAAGGAAAGTGATGAACAGGCAAATCGATCAAGCGGGGAGGAAAGGACATTCCCCCACACGTCAATTATCCATTGGTCAGACTGTCATGGCACGTAACTACAGTGGGAAAGACAAGTGGCTACCAGGCATAGTTCGAGCTCAAACGGGACCCCTTTCGTACGAGATAAAAGTTGGTCCAAATCGAATTTAGCGACGTCACATCGACCAGCTTCGAGCCTCGAGTGTGAAAGTAAATGACCAGAGTGATAATACGGCTGAACCTCATCCAGAGCTCGGAGAAACTGGCCAGAATATTGCACTAGCAGAAGAAATTGTCGCAGAGCCGGATATCGAACTAGCCACGAATCCACCAGTAGTGCAACAACAAGAAGCCGGTAGGGCTACAACAGGATCTGAACAACGCTACCCAACTAGATCACACCAACCACCCGAGAGGTGGGGTCTTAACTGTTTGATCCGAAAACTGTTTAAGAAAACTACATAGAGAACTGCTTTATTACTTACTGTTATGGTTAGCATAATTGTTCGAACACGATAGTGAACTCATGAACAATATTTTATGATACATTCCTTAAGAGGAGAGATGGTGTTAGATATATAGATATAGACGGACAGCGGTCATACGCACGGACATGCGCATTAGATATGTAGATCGGCCATGCTTATGTATTATTCATATTTTGTTAAAAGTATAATCTAAATACACGACAATATTGTACAGTATTCAGTGGCCATGACAACTGGTCATGCTATGCCAATAAACCTGCATCTATCTGAATAATGCAAATCATTAAAAATGTGCATAGCATGACCTGTAGACTTTCACAAAGTCCTTCCTTTTTTTAGAACGAAGGAATTTTCAAGGAAGTAATTTCTTGAAGAGTAAGGAATTTGTGGAAGTCAATAGGATTTAATCTATCTATGGATTTAATACTAGAGGAGGCATCGCAATCTTGACATTAGGCAAAAAAGGAATCCTGCTATTGGGGGCAAATTCCTGCGTGTGTACTTGTGTTCCCATTGGTGAGAACATGATTTTATATCCGGGACCTACATTTGCCCCCCCCCCTCTCCCCCAATAGACGTGTTCCCAAATTTTTAACCTCAATGCCTCTTCTAGTGTTATTTATAATCTTTATGATTAGAATATCTAGCTGACCTTCGACTTTGTGCAAGGTGTTTTCGTATTATTCAAATTGCACTTTTCCTAACTCCTGAACTGGTGTCCAGGCCCGGAGCTACGGGGGGGTGTGGGGGGGGGTGTGACACCCCCCAGTAATTGTATTCAGTCGGCAGGACTGCTATTCAGTTGGTAGGACTGCTATTCAGTCGGTAGAACTGCTATTTGGGTTAAATATTTTTGGCGCAAAGGGCAAGAACGTGGTGGGAATTTTAGGAAAATTTTGAGGAAAAATGTAAAAATTTTGGAAAAATGTAAAAAAATGTTGAAAATTTGTTATGTCCGGAAAATTTTTGAATGTTCCGGAAAATTTTTGTACGTCCGGAAAAATTTTTGGACCCCTAAAATGGTACACTGACCGAAATTTTTTTGGCGACGGGGGGGGGGGGGGGAAGGTCGACCAAAAAATTTTGTTCCGGAAAAATTTTTTTGAACCAGTCGGGTGAATTGAATTATACACCCCCCTGAAGAATTTCCTGAGGACGGCCCTGCTGGTGTCTTAGGGTTGCCTTACATGCTTGTGTGATGGAAGACGGGTTGAGGCAGCACTTCCCTTGCGATAGTAACTTCTAGTAATATAAATTTACCAAACAACAACCTCGTATCGGCTGGTCACGTGCCTCGTCCGAAGCCAATTTAGGGTACTTCCTCGGGTAGAAGAATTTGCATCACAGATTACGTCATCAGTTAGTTATAGTGATTAGTGTTGAGGTTAGAGTTAGGGTAACAGTAAGGGTTAGATTAAGGATTAGGCTTAGAGATTGGGTTATATCTGACGCGACAAACAACACAACTAGCCGATCACGTGATCTGTTCTCCTCTACCCGAGGAACTAGCCGAAATTTAGCGCCCGAGGAAGCCCGAGGGGGTAAGCATGCTTCCCGTGGGATATTATGTTTAACTGTTAAAGATGCGGTACAGTCCGATCTGCGCATGTGCACAAAGGAGCCCTCTTTTTCTTTACAAACAGTTTATTTAGGTTTTTATTTCATTTTATGTTCTTGCAAAGCTTGATTGTTGTCTTTTCATAATTTATTATACTCTAGAATCATGAAAATATAAATAGTTGTGGAATAAAATTCAATATTTTGGATACCGAAATGTAAACAAAGCCTTTGTTTACATACGGACTGTACCGCATCTTTAAAAACATAAATTTTGCGAATTATTAAGTTCAAAATACTTGCTAATTTTTGTTTATTTCATTTGCTTTGAACTTACAAGAACATTCTTAGATTTTTACCAACAGTCAAGTCAAGAAACCAAGCAAATCGTTACTCGCACTCTCGCAGTGCTCTCGTGTTGTTTATGCTTCAGTCATTTGAAACCACGGACCCCCCACCCCTGGGACATAGCGGGGATTAACAAAATTTAGCGCTATTTAACAACATGCTATGCTCCGGAGGGCGGTGGAATTAACTAAATGTTTTTATAACCGGGGAATTGACCCGGGATATAACAGCCACTATATATGAATACACCGGGGACAACCGGGGACTGGCGAAAAACTTGTTCAACAGTTACGTGCGAAACTTTATATTTTATACTTATAAATCGTCAGCCATAGGGACACGCACATTATGCTGGAATCTCTTTTAGAATAATAGGAAATTTTTTCGAAACCAAGAATAGACAAAAGCGGGAATAGGGAAACGTGTCGGTATGACGTCATCGTGCCAACGTAAATTCCGTAATTAGCATATGCGCCATCCGCCCACAGGCCCGTGGTTTCAATTGTGACTGAAGCATTATATTCAATGCTCTCTTCACAACTCGAGCGCGGTTTTATAACAAACGTTTATGGGCTTTTCTGACAGTGGTCAATCATTTCTACATGCCAAGGATAGCAGTTGCCTTCTCTACGGCACACGACCGGGTTGTTTTTGTTTTGACAATTTCTGTCAATTTGCCTAATGAAACACGAGGTTCGACTGTGCCGTTGAAACTGGGAGCTCGTTTCTACCCTAGAGTACGAACGAAAACCCTAAATATCAATTACAAACCTTGTCATGAATTGACTGAATTGTTATCTCGCAATATAGGAGTTAAAAATTAAGAGACACCGTGGGCTTAGTCAAGGTACTGTATACATCTGGTACTATCTACAGTATAATTACAGGTCATACAAGTGATACAACTACAAGTCATTCTATTAACTGTGACTCGACTGATACAAGAGAAACAGTAATAAAGCTAAAAATACTGCAATAGAGCAATGTACAGCAGCAGTCAGCCCTACTCAGTTTCTCATATTTTCGCGCCTTTTTTCACCGCTCGCGTACAGTTTAAGCATTTCGTTTCATTTTTCTTCGTTTCATATAATCATATACAAGAATAGTTATGCATTGCCGTTTTAAAACAGCATGTCCATTTACTCTTTACCTTGCGTAAAATTTTTCTTTGCTCGGCGTTTGTTTGACAAAAACCAATCTCGTACCGCGGCCTTGAGAGACGGACTTGAACCGAGTCTATACAGACCGTGGAGCCGAGGTGCACTGACGGACGGTGCCAACGCCACTTGTTTAATAAAAATGCGCTTTATCTGGATGACAGTCCCCCCCTGTCATAGGCTGAATTAAGGGGTATTTAAATATTAGGATTTTTTAGGCATCTTACTCGATAGGATTCTCGAATGTAAATTTTATCAGTACATTTTTAGACCGAACCAGTTGCAACCAAATGCAACTTTTGGCCCTCGATCTGCCAAGAATCGAACCAGCGCCCTGCGATACTGGTGCAGTGCTCTAACCAACTGAACAGCCTAGTTGTCGAGCTTTTAATAACCGCAAGTTCATGTATATATACTAAAGTGATACCATGTGCCCTAAGGTTACTTGTGGTGAATATCATGATTTTTCGGGCATCTCACTCGATAGGACTAAATGTTGAAAGGTTTGTGTAGATAGAATTTCTGTGCAGATGGATTAGGGATTGGATCTGTTTCAGGACTGTGCAATCAACAAGTCTTTCCATGACGTACTTCGCTGATTTCTTCCACTTTAATTTAAATTCTCCTCAGTCGAAACTGCACAATTCCATAGACAACAAGATCTTGGGTTTCATCTTGAAATGGATTCCCACATCGTCAATCACAGACTTCACGTCAATTTTGAAAGCTACCTGCACTCCTTGATGCTGTTCATGGTGCCAGTAAATATGACCGATGTCTTCAGTACATGCTTGCATACTACTCTCCTCGTACTTGGAAATTATCCCTGCAACCTCGGCGCCGGCAACCAACCATCGTCTCGGCTATGCTGGATCATTCAACTGTCCAACTGATCCCCATTACCTTTAACAGCAGCGTAACAGTAGCATTGCCGTGGCCGAAAAACAATACTTGTTATTGGTCTTATGGATCAATTGAATTCCTTGGAAACCTGTGGATGTTTTTTCGGTAAGGAGATATAGTGGGAATGATGTAAACGAAACATCCAGGGCACAACCCTCTGGGCACAACCTTAGCAGAATATCTTTGGATAAGGTCTTCAACCAGTAGTTGAACTGACTTGGCACCATTCTTCAAACATCATCGACTCAGTTTCGGACGATTCTGTGCTTGTCTGCAGGTAGGCCTGATATTGAGTTGCTGAAGGGAATTGTAGATGGAACTCTTTCGAGTGGAATTTTCCATCTACAAATCCCTTCAACAATATTAGTTATATCATAGACAATCCACAAGAATGTCTTCTGGATTATCTATGGTTATATCGAGTGAGATACAAAAAAATTGCCTGCATGATTGAGTATGGCGTGGACTGCATGCGGCGGTCAATTTGATAAAATTGTCAGTCAAGGTGTTCCAGTAATGCCAAAACCTTTTCAAAGGAACCCCAGAATCGTTAGCCAAGAGAGATGTTCCGTGATATTGTGAATTAATTTCACTTACATTTTTTACCAAGACGTTTTTTTCTAGTTAAACCTATCACTATACAGTCGGTTATCCGGTATTAACAGGAAAATTATTTTTGAACGAAAATGTTATTGGAAACTACGGAAACGCCGGCCGACTTTCAAAGTGTAGAAATAGTTTTTACTAGTTCGTCTTATTTCAAACAGAAATCGTTTTAAACAGAAGTCAGTTTCTAAATTAAGCCTTTAAATTTTGCTGTTTCCATACTCGGCATATATACTTGAAAATAACTCAACTTATTTATAATTTGACTTTTAGTGGTTTTAAAAAGATATTGGGGTAAGTTGAAACGATAATGGTGAAAGTTTCATTTCCGAAGAGGATGGTCATAATTCCATTTCGAAAATGATTACTTTCACATTGAAACATCATTAAAACTCTAGTTTTTCACTCTTGTATATTGCTTTACACATAGCTCATGAAATCAACATGGCCTTATGTGAAGAGCGTTCATGTGGTTTGATAATTTTTCGTTGTGTTTTAAACAATCCTGTCGAATATCTTCTTTTGCAAGCTTATGGTACCTCGGCTTCGTCTCGGTGAATATTCCCTGCAAGAAATTCAGGACTTTCAAAGACCTCTATGTAAACTTTCATGCATGGACTTTCCAGGCTTGGAATATCGTTTGAATACCGTGGGAATACTGAGTATGTAACTATATACACAGCTAATTCAAAAAAGGTTGTCCTTAAACTCTAAGCGCGCAAAGAGTGATGGGTAACTTCTTTTAAGGGCTTTTGATTGGGCAAATAGTCCTAGTACACTGCTAGTTGTAGACCTTATATTGGCTCCATCCAGTTTCTTGAAAAGTGGAAAAGACACACTTCCGACCAAAAAATTTTATACATTGATATTTTTATAGAAGATTGTATTTGAGAATCAGAAACTGTAATGGAAAAGTCCGTAACTGTGGTTACTATGGCAACAATGACATTTCAAAATGGCTGCTAATTTGCATTTGAACTACTTTAATTCGAAAACAACGTCGGTGACCCCCAATTTTTATTTTATGAAAAGTTTTCTTCTAGAATGGGCAATCATTAGGACAATTTTTAAAAAATTCTGTAGATCCAAAATTAGGAATAAACACGTTTTTTCGATTTGAAAAATTTTTGGATAAACAGAAATTTTTAAAAATTGGCCTAATGATTGCTCATACTAGAAGAAAACTTTTAATAAAATAGAAATTGGGGGTCACGGACGTTGTTTTCGAATTAAAGTAGTTCAAACGCAAATTAGCAGCCATTTTGAAACATCATTGTTGCCATAGTAACCACAGTTACGGACTTTTCCGTTACAGTTTCTGATTCTCAAAATATTGTTCTATACAAGACATCTAGTTTCATTCTTCTATAAAAATATAAATGTACAAAAAAGTTTCGTCTGAAATGTGTCTTTTCCACTTTTCAAGAAACTGTATGGAGCCACCTTAAGTGCTTATTATTGGTCTTTCCATAAGTTACAATGCAAAATTCGCACGTTTAGGTCTTAAATAAGAAGTTACCCATAACACCTTGCGCGCTCAGAGTTTAAGGTTTGAGGTTTTTGAAGGACAACCTTTTTTGAAACGGCTGTATATAATGTGCGTAATAAAAATATAAAAATGTCCGAAGCAAAGGTCTTCATCACGAAATCGAGGTCCTTTGGTGCATGGAGAGGAATTCAGAAGAGACTAGGAACTGGGCAACTCCTGACACTCTGCCGATACGGCTATAATGATGATTAATGGATTTAAATCTTAGTTCCAGAGTCAAATATATTACTTGATTGCAAATACAGATCTGGAAATACATTAAGTTAAGTTTCAGCTGTAAATGAATAAAATGATACATGCATATTGTTCGAATTCTGTTCCTCCAGAACAGAACCCAGAACGTCTATTACAATTATATATTGTCTTATTGATTATGTCAATTTCTTAAATACAGTAGGGTCACTTTACCAGTAAATTCTATAGATCACATTCCCTGGATGCCGTCAGGTTAGCTACAACGGAGACTATAATATGTAATATCCAGTATCGTGCAACACATGATTGTTGGGTAAATATATCTAAGACTATAGGCTGTTTACATGATTGGGCTAAGCGAGACGGTAATAGAGGCGTGATATTTTACACTGTATGTGGTGAAATAACTAACGCACTAAGCGAAAAGTTACACTGCAATTCAAGGAACTGAAATGCTGTTGAGATCCTATAGTTTAGAAAGATTATGTCAAAGCTGCTTAAAAACCATATTCGTCTGTGATTATTCTGACATTACTAAGAAAAAAACGCTGTTTTGCTGAATCATGAACAATGAGTTATTTTAACACATCAAAATCCCCCGCGTCCTATCTTGGCAAACCAGGATCATGTACACAGGCTCTAATATAATTACAATTCAATCACTCATCTTCTTTGATGAATTTGTAAGCGGATGAGAAGTCTAAATGTCCATACCCACGGTTGCACATTATTCGGTATATTTGATGAGCTACTGATCCTAGAGGTGTGGCAGATTTTGTGCCTGTAGCTGCTTCTTGAGCCAAACCTAAATCCTATACACAAAGCAGAAATTTATAAAGTTTAACTTTAAAATAATTAGAAATACATTACTGCGATATCGGTATATACATGTCAGGGTTCGTAGTCTCCAAGACCAAAACAATTCAAAGACTTTCAAAGATTTTTTCTGCCTATTTTCAAAGACTTTTCAAAGCCCTTTGAGAGCAATTAGCTGTCGAAAAATTGCGAGTGTAAGCACCATTTTTACACAGTAATTAGTCCAGTCAAATCACATCCTAAAATGCGCCTTTTCATCGATATTTGCGAAAATCTTGCTTCAATCAATCTATTTTATTAGCCAGGAAATCGTATAGTCAATTCCTCACTAAAGAATTTAAAGACTCTTAATTAATAAGGGGTCCTGCTACCAAAAGAATTTTTAAAAATTCAAATTTTTTTTTGGTCTTAAAATCATCATTAGTATGTGTAGATGTCTGTGAAAGCAAAAATAGGCCTGATAGAACTTTGCTTTCTCACAGAATTTCATCTTTTTGAAAGGGTAGGCAACCATTTTTCACGTTGCCATGGAAACGGGTTAGTGTATTTTATTTGTTATGCCTTGTTTCTTGGTTGTTTGTGGGCGGTTTTAATTTTTTTTGCTGATTATGTAAATCCACAACCTGAGGGACTGGTAACAAGTTAAGGCCTGGCCGCATAGCTATTCTAGACCACATTGGGCTATTCCATTTAATATCCGTACCCCCCTGTCGAGGATACATGTTTTTCATTGTCATACCCCAGAAGAATTCCAAGCTCAAAACTGTTTACCCCTGAAGAATTCCAAAATTCCAAGCTCAAAACTCTTTATCCCTGAAGAATTCCAAGCTCAAAACCTTTTACCACTGAGCTCTGAAAAATTTCAATCTCAAACCTCTTTACCCCTGAAGAATTCCAAGCTCAAAACCCTTTACCCCTGAAGAATTCCAAGCTCAAAACCATTTACCCCTGAAGAATTCCAAACTCAAAACACTTTACCCCTGAAGAATTCCAAGCTCAAAACACTTTGCCCCTGAAGAATTCCAAGCTCAAAACCCTTTACCCCTGAAGAATTCCAGGGATCCTCGACAGGGGGGGGGGTACGGATATTAAATGGATAGCCCATTTTTCTTCACTGTTCGAAAACATTGCTATATCGAGCTGAAAACACATCAAAGATTCACACTTTGGTTGTATTTTATTTTATTTTGTTGCTTGTTGGTATCTGAAAATAGTCTCTTAGAGATTATATTTTCTTTGCAATGCCAAAAGTATAAAAATGTGGCAATTTTGTGGCCAGAGTCGATGGGATGTTGACACATCAAATTCAAACAACAGCGTGCACACCAGTGCTTGCTTCTGTATGACAGTATGAAAGGTAACGAGTCAGTGATCAATGTCTCTAGTCTTCCAAATGCGACGTCAAGATCCAGCTTCAAACCTCTGGGAACAACAGCCAAGTGTAGAAACCCCAAAATACCATGGATACAAACAGGCATATGGTTTACTCAGGAATGGTGATGGGTGTAGGAAGAGAGGCTATGTCAGTTATGTGTGATATTTTCAATATGCCCCCCCCCCCGTGCCATCATAAAGTTTGGTACCAACATGTTGCTGCACTGTGTGTGGCCCACAAGAAAGCTGTTACGGAACAGTTACAGAAGGCGAGAAACAAAGTGATCGCTCTGATGAAACTGATGTCGCAGAGATTGCGGTGAGCTATGACGGTATGTGGTCCAAACGAGGATACACAGCTAATATCGGGCTTGGTTTTGTCATCTCGGTTAAAACTGGCGAGGTGCTTGATTTCGCTTTTGAGTTGAAGCTGTGCTCAGAGTGTACATCAGCAAAGAAGGATCTTGGTGAAGATTCTCCTGAATATGCCACTTGGTACGGTGGGTGATGATGAAGATGACTTTGATGATTAAGATGACCATCCGTTAGCCAGATTTGCTCATTATGATGAGTCTAATGACACTGGTGATGTACCATTGGCTCAATTTGCCAATAGAAATCAAGAAAAGTGACTGTGGCATTCTTGCAATGATAAGCGTTGACTTTGGACAGGTACCAATCACCCAAACATCAGAAAACACTAGCAAGATTGTTTACTAACTTTAAATGGCGTTTTCCCCAAAACCGTACTTTGGCTAGCAGCCGTTACTTAAATCCTATCTTCTCAAAGAGTATTTAACCAATCTTGCTGATTTTTTCTGAGATTGTTCTTTGGATGTTTCTGCACAAATTAATGGATGCTTTTTACACTCTGATCAAAATTGAATGTTCTACACCAAAATTAGTATTGATGAGCAAGATCCTTACCTAATACTTGTTGGCATGGCAACAAAATAGAGAGTTAGACAAAAAGCATCCATTATTTTGCTCACAGGGATGTAATCTATTACTCAACTTAAATTCATCAAGTTTGGATGCTTAGATTTTGACTAGATAGATTTTAAATATAGACAGTCAAAAATTCACTTTTCTGGTTTGCAAGGTTGTTATACATTTAAGTTTTTTCGTGGGAGGTCATCTGTGATAATATTTGTATAGAGCATGTTATAAGCTTCAAAATGATATATGGCATGTTGCATATGCATTAAACCATAATAAGATAGAGCCGATGTTGCATCATAGGTTCGCGAACAAAAAATTCAGGCAGCAGGACCCCATAATTATTAAAGACTTTCTTCCCTTTTTCACACAATTCAAAGACTTTTCAAAGACCTTAAAGACCTGCATTCAAATTTAAAGACTTTCAAGGAAATCAAAGACCGCTACGAACCCTGCATGTATTCAATCAATATAATCTAAAGCTAGGTATGCATGAAATCGCAACATGCATGTGTTAAAAATTTATACGAATCCTGTTCTACTCTAGTTTCTATCCATTGCTCTATCGAGTACACAGAGATTAATGCCTTTGGTGGTTACGTTTATCCCAAAATATTCTCGCGGCGACAAAGTGAACGTTGAACGAAGACAACGAAAAATTCATTTAATAGTATACCAAAATCATCTTGAACTGACCATAGAACAACTATAAACTTATATTGCAGGCGTACTACTAGATATCTAGTAGTATATCTAACTTACTACTACTGTACTAGGCAACTTACTACTACTGTACTAGGCTACTTACTACTACTGTACTAGGCTACTTACTACTACTGTACTAGGCTACTTACTACTACTGTACTAGGCTACTTACTACTACTGTACTAGGCTAACTTACTACTACTGTACTAGGCTACTTACTACTACTGTACTAGGCTACTTACTACTACTGTACTAGGCTACTTACTACTACTGTACTAGGCTACTTACTACTACTGTACTAGGCAACTTACTACTACTGTACTAGGCTACTTACTACTACTGTACTAGGCAACTTACTACTACTGTACTAGGCAACTTACTACTAGATATGGAAAGAATGTCGCAGAGGTATTAATACACGTTCCGCAATGATGTAGCAATATATTGTACAATTTACAAACACAGAATGTATAGTAGCATGCAAAGGGAACATTTTATATCTTTTCGTACCTGTACACGAAGTGATACTTTAAACCCAAACAATATTTTTTTTACCTTGGTCATCAATGCAGTACCAAAACCACCTTGATAATTATTACTTGATGGAACATTTTCTAAGACACCAGGACATGGATTATAAAGATCACTTGACCAACACCGCCCTGTACTTTTGCTTATAACTTCAGCAAGTAGTTTAGGATCCAAGCCTAGATTTTGACCAAGATTCATAGCTTCTGATGTACCAATCATTGATATTGCCAATAGCAGGTTATTGCATATTTTCACTGCCTAATTAAAATACAAACGCAAAATATATGGACTGAACAAAGTAGGAAACAAACTCCGAACAGAAGAAGTTCCGTCTTGAAACTTAATATTTAAGTAGAGCAAGAGTAAGTTTCAAGATGGAACTTGTATTCCGAATTTGTTTCCTACTTCACAGGTTTATGGACTGCATGCTAATCGTTTTTTGGAGCAGCCTGTCACAGTCACAGTCACAGTTTTCGTATAGTAAATTGCTTTGTTACAGGATTTTGTACTGTGATAATAAAATTTTGCACTGTGATGTTTTAACTGCATTTTGATGTTTTAACTGGGATTAACTGTATTGGAAACATGCAGGCAATAACAGTCGAGTAACATTTATCACTTATTTACTGAGACCGAGGGAAACAGTGTGTTTTGTGGACCCGAGACCGCCGTTGTTGCCCGAGGCGAAGCCGAAGGCAACAACGGCGGTCGAGGGGCCACAAAACACACTGTTTCCCTCGGTCTCAGTAAATAAGTGTTTTGTTATCTAGTATACTAGAAATACATGCATGCAACAACCCCTCGCCTATATTTTCCAAACATTTTCTCAACATGAAGTATTCGTTATTACGCCAACACTGAACGCAGGCTAGCGTTGCTCACGTCATGTTAGTCATGGGCACAGAATACTACACAGAAGTCCATCTCCATTGCTTTTTGCGTAAGCTCTATTCGTCATGATTCGTCACTCAGCAAGTCAGGGCTGCATAAAATATTTATATAAACTGTTTCTGTTTACGGTACTTGTTGAGTGACGAATCATGACGAATAGAGCTTACGCAAAAAGCAACGGAGATGGACTTCTGTGTAGTATTCTGTGTCATGCATAGAGATTATAAATAACACTAGAGGAGGCAATGTAATCTTAATTCAGTCACCCATTGGTGACGAGTTTCAAATCAGCCAATGAGAGCACGATTTTATATCCGGGACTTGAATTTGCCCCCCATTAACTGCGTTCCCAATTTTTAAACTCGATGCCTCCTCTAGTGTTATTTATAATCTCTATGGTGTCATGGGCCTCATGGCAACACGATAACTAATTGTTTTTTTAATTTTTTGCATAAACATGCAAAAAATAGATGAAACTTGAACACTTTTAAACACAGAACTACCAATTTCTAAAATATTTAAAGTAGGCATATTATTTTGTTTTCTATGAGCTTTATTTTAATGTAAAATTCAAAACGAAACTCTACGTAAAACGTTTTTAAATGTGAATTGAAATTAACTGCGTTTTGCCGATACTATAAAACTCTTCAACTCGAGCTTCAACTTAATATTACTCGCACTTTGAAATGAAACAAATTTAATTCGTACAGGACGCTAATGAAAATAATTTGCTTTCCTTTTTATCATAAACTTCTACAAAAGTTAATTTAACTAAGAAACTTTCGCATACAACGCATAGGAAAGACTTGAACAACAAGAACAAGATCGATATGTATAAGTCATACATAAACAATTCAATCAAACTTGCCATATTAAGATTTATCATACTAAATCAATTCTTATTAATTAATGTTTACGTTTAAAAAGTGAAAAAAGTTTTACAATTTGTTATGTGAAACGATTTTCCAAGTTTTCTTACATGTATATTTTATATTTTTGCCTTCTTCACTCCTGGCAAACAGCCATATTTTGAGATCAGTGAGATGACCACCCATACACCATGCGACCGCGATCATTGATGAACTTTAGACTTCGCTAATGCTTCCCTTTCCCCGGGTGTAAATAGCCGGGCGGAATTAGTACTCTCGCCCCGGGCCCGGAACGGCGCTCCGCGCCGTTGGCTCGGGGATAAGTGGCAAAGTATGTATAATTCATCGGTTATTGGAGTGAACTTAATTTGAAACCAAAACTGGATAAATGGAACGCCGTAAATGTTCAGTAAAAAGTTTAAAAAATGAACTTTGGAACTTCGCAGTTGACACGCATGCGTATTGCTAATGCACCCATTTTATTATTGACCGGTCAATAAATGTTTCATTGCGGACCGGTTGCCGAACATGACGTTTTGTGGACCGGCACGTGACACGGATTTAACCAATCGACAAACAGAAAAATTGAACTTTGACACTAATGATGATTGCAGAATGAGTTTAAGAGTTAAGACACTTCTCTACCTGTCCTGTTGCAGTTTCACCACAATGGAAGATATTTTGGCCCATGCACTCAAGAATTGGCTTTGCTCTTTCAAATCCCGTCTTGCTTCCACCAACCAGAAATGATAAAGTTCCATTTTGTGAAGCAATGACACCTGGGGCAATGATGTTAGTATTAAATCATTTTTCAGTTATAGAATGGAACAAATAAAGTGAAATAAGCAAAGAATACAGTGTTAAAATGTTGGGCCGCATGACTTTCGTCTAGTTCAGTGTACCTCCAGATACAGGGGCGTCCAAGTATGTGGCACCTTTCTCTTCCGCTTTGGATGCTACTTCTTTTGCAACCTCGGGATTAATAGTACTGCTATCTATCAGCAATGAACCTTCTTGAACAGCTCTGGAGAAAAGGTAACCGAGATAAACAAATGGCATTTACAGTATGAAGAAAAATGTCGCAGTAAAAAGTAAAAAGTAAAAACAGCCTTACTCAATAATTCCGTTTTTGCCAAGATATACTTCAGACACATTTGGACTAAAATATAATAAAAAAAAACAACAACAAAATGTGTTTGATTGAGTGGGTTCAGCCTGTTTTGTTTGAGTTTTCAAGGATTATAGGTAAGTTGAATTGCTCCCACAGTACATACTGTATATAGTCATACATTTGTTTATAAATATTTTTACCTAGAAGGCAACATGGTTATAATAACGGATGTCTTGGATGCAATATCCGCTGGGTTATCACCAACATCAGCTCCTTCATTTTGTAATTCTTTCACAGACGCGCTGACAACATCATTAACCAGCAACTTGTGACCATTTGTTAGTAGATTCTTTGCCATAGGACCACCCATATTACCCAGACCAATAAAACCAATTGTCTGTGGTTCCTAAAACGAAGTATTATAATACATGCATCATAACATCATTACCTGTATACTTTACTCTTTATTTTAAAATTTATACTTTTAATACTTATTTTTTAAAACCTTACACCAGACTTAAATTACAGTGCTCGTATTTTTATTAGGTTGTTTGTTATGTATAAATTTAGTGATTCCAATCATTGTTTTATGCAAATTTCTCATAGGTTTTTACCCGGACTGGTTTCCAGTCAATATATTTGGACATAACTCATAAGCTTTAAATATGAATTAATTTTGCTAATGCCATGCAAGACTTTCGTGTGAAGAGCAGAGATCAAGATGTAAGAATGCATCGCTCATTATACCCTGATTATACCTATAACAATGGTGCGCTCAATTTCGGGCTAAATTACGCCACCCAAGTTTAGTTGCCACAGCCAGTTGAGCTGATCAAGCGGCTGGAACATTTGCAACGTCGAGGAACAAAAGTCATCAATGTGCGACATACAGTAAGGGCAGGTTAATTTCCACTGGACTATTAGCAATAACATACAGTACTGGCATGAGATCTGGACTTGTTTAGTTATTGCTTTATGGCTGTAAACGGCATCATGTGGTGATTATTTCAACTGACGTTGCCAGTCAGTCATGTTCCACCCACGAAAATGCAAAACAGTCACATCACAAACATGCATATACATCTTCTTAGTTTTGAGCTTTCCTATAGTTGAGATAAAGTTAATATGGGCAGTCACCATTTTATCTAATCATTTAGTTCCACCTAATTTTCCTTAAATAATGTCTCTAATAATCGCCAAATCCATGCATACAAATTACTCATTGATTGTGCCATTCTAAAGCTTCCTTTTACATTACTATTTACATCACTATGTAAATCTAAGTATATTTTTAGAAAAATAGAAATAGAAAAAAACCTAAATCCTATACACACAGCAGCAATTTAAAAGTTTAACTTTAAAATAATTAGAAATACATTACTGCATGTATACAAGGATGCCAACAATTAATAAGGCAATATCAGTATACTCTGATCATTATATACATGTGTTCACAAAGCAATATAGTGGGTGTAAAATCACTAAAAATATTATTTTCTAAGACAGTTGACATGAATACCATTTATTTGTTGGACTTCTATTAATTTTAAACATTACACTCAGGTATGTATTTGTTACAATTTGATCAATAAAAAATCACTAACATTGATTTATATTGGTGTTACATAAAACAAATAATGAATGTTTTAATTTGTGCAATAGTAAAAAATATTTTCATTTCTGTTGCGTTGGTGGCAGTATATAGCTATTCACCACAGGCAGCCCAATAGCTAGGTGTGTTAAATATTTGACTAAAATAGTCAAACTTTTAATACAATTGTTAAATATGGGAAAAATCTTAAAAAAATGTTTAGATAACAATGAATTTTTGCAGTTCTGGTAGAACTTATTAGTACGCAGCGAGTGACGTCACCATAGCAGGCAAATGCATTGTTTTATAAACAACTTTTTAGATTTTCCCCATATTAATTATTGAACAATTTTATTATTGAGTTTGACTATGAAAATACTTTTATCATTGCACTCATAAATATTCAGTATTTGTATACTATTCTATCAGTGGCAGAAATCTTGGTGGGGGGTCGACTGCCCCTCCACCTTCACGGAAAATGTCGAATTTTCGGAACTTTTGACCTACAAGAGGGCTAAAAACAGCATTTTCAAGTGCAAATGGTGGGGTTTGTCGGGAGTTTGAAAGTTTTGTCGGAAATTTAGGAGGTTTTGCCTCCCACCGGAAAAAGTGAATTTCCGCCACTGTATTCTACAGGGTGTCCCAAAAAAACGAAAACTATTGAAATCACTTATTGTTAAATTTGAATGCCTTACCAAACAGCTGGACGTAATGATGCGTAAAATATTGACAAGGTGCATGTATTAGAATTTAGTTAGGAATATCTCCTGGTAAAGTGCGCGATTTTCTGCTCCTGGGAATTAAAAACAGTTTCTTAAACTGTTTCTTTATGCATAAAATTTACTTATGCCAATCATTTATGCACTCGTGGGAACCAACAGAGCGCTAAGGCATTCAAATTCTAACAATTAAATTGTTATTGGTGATTTCAATAGTTTTCGTGTTTTTTTGGGACACCCTGTACAGTGTGTATCAAAATAATTCGAATCCAAATTTGGCGTGTAATAACGCAGAATATATTTGACAAATTCGGTTGGTTTTTACACCATTGTTAAGTTCATTTATTTATCTTTCAAATGACATGCTGTACGCGTCATTTAGTTGGAAAATGAAGGAGTATTGCTTTGACAAAAAAAGTCCATAAAAATCACAATTTTCCGCCGATGGGAATTGGACATTTTTTCTTTCAAAGTTAATCCCACAAGGCTTTGAAATGCTAATCATCACTGAAAACTAAAATGCAAATTTAACGCGAATTTCTTCTCGTTCAACATGTTTAAGGCATAGGAGCTTAAATCTCTTTAAATGAACACGAATTTATGTAAATTTTGCTACATAACAGTTTGTTGATTAATTAAATTTGCATTATCTTTTGTTTGTACGTCTCACTTCGAATTCCCATCGGCGGAAAAATTTGATTTCGAGCAACCAGTTTTAACACACGATTTCTTGGTCATTTTTGATCTTATTGATATAAGAACGATATAATCGGAAAACCTAATAGGCTATTCTTTATTGCCATATAAAAATTGTATGGTTTACTTTAGTATTTTATAAACAGCAGTGTGTCAAATTTGGATTCGAATTATTTTGATACACACTGTATATAGTATGATCGTCTTAATATTACAGTGCCGTATTCATATATTCGTGTTCTGCATTATTAATTAAATTTCTTTTGAAATCGATTGTTTTTATGGTCTGTGAACACGGATATATGAATATGAGCCCCCTCAATTATCCAGCTTGCTACGGCACTGTATTAATAATTGCAACTTTCCGTTATGTATTAATTGTTACCTTTGTTCCTTGTGAACGTTCTAGAGAAAATAATTCAAACAAATTTTATGTTAAATTGACTGTTATCACAGGATTATTAAAGTAAATAACACAATCTACGAATTGTGCAATATACCTGAACTTAAAAAACGAGAAACCACTCCGCATTGTCTTGGAAAAGCAGATAACAAACGAAAATTCTTTGTTAAAACTGCAGCCATATTGAACTGTATGTCCATGGGTCCACTATATTACACATAACATGACGTACAGAAATGCTCATGAGTTGGTGGTTGGAAGTTGGAACAACTTGGAAGGTTTTTTATCGGTCAAGACGGTCATTCCATTCATTCACATTCAGATTATACAAAAAGTTTGAAAACAATGGCTGCACTGAAGTTTGCTGATTATCTACAGAGAAGCATATCCTTGTTTTTATTTGGTACAACGTTATTCGCAGGATATATGACCGCACACAATATACGAAGGCGAAGACAAGCGAGAGCTCTGGGAACTGATGAACAGACCAAACATGAGGTATATCAACAATATCGAATCAAGCGATATGTACTGGACGACTAGCAAAAATAATTGATTAGGGCCCCATGTATCCTGTGACAAGATTTTCAGACTTTAACCACTATCCAACCTTTCCAATATCCATAAGCTCAAATATTCGGGTCATTCCATACTTTCATTGAAGAGGGTGGGAAAGGGGGGGGGGGTATGGATCACGTTTCACAACGAAAAAAAAGCCGTTTCACGATTCACGTGTCTTAAAAAAGCAATTTCACGGAAAACCAGATTCTAATATAATAATAATAGGTTTATTAAGAGTATGTTTAATGCTAAAAACTACATCATAACTTACAAGTTGGAGTGACGAGCATGTACGACGACCTACGAAAGGCCTCCGAAGTTTTTACTGGCTTGTGCAATCGAGTGAGATCATATAAATTGATTATTGCATATCATGTTTATTAATTATGACTATTATAAAATAGATCGAAATAAACAAAGCAAAATCACAGTTCACGAAACAGACATCCTTAATTCTCATTTCACGGAGCATATTTTTATCAACAATACGTCTCACGGCTGTAGAACAAATCACATTTCACAACACTAAAATCATGCATTTCACGCGAACAAATATTGACCATTCACGGCTCACGAAAATACCCTTTCCCACCCTCATTGAATATCTGAACTCCTACAGGACAATTTTTGGCCGGATTTTCGAGGTCACTTTTTCTTTAAAACCATATTTCCCACACTAGGTTATATGTTGAAAGGCTGATTCTTATAGGTCACTTTTTAGTAATCTGTAATCCCCCCCCCCTCGACTTCCAACTATTGAGTATCTAGTAGACCTTTCCCCTTTTGAGTGAAATTTTGAGCTAGACAAGTCTGAACAAAAATTTCATCACAGCTTGAAAGAGCATCACAAAATTAGTATTATTCTGAAGTTTCGTTGCGAAATGTTGTAAAATGCGGATAATATAGCCTTGCGAAGTTTGCCGTTTTTCAGTCATGTTGCATTACAATCTAACATTTTGCATCAGTTTGATCATCTGATTATCAATTTCCCGTTTGTAATACCAAATGACTGAAAAACGGCAAACTTCGCAAGGCTATATCATCCGCATTTTACAACATTTTGCAACGAAACTTCGGAATATTACTAATTTTGTGATGCTTATGTTATGTTATGACATATATAAACCATCAGAGATATAAATTGATTGCCTGATAGTAACTATTTAGAGAATTAGATACCAATGACCAGGCAACTATACATGTACACCAGGAAAAGTTCTGACCTTATTTGAGGCCTTGAACAGGGTCTGAAATTTAAATATCTTTTCAGTATCCAACTGTGATACCAGGATTCAAAGATTTAAAGTATCCCCCCTGAGAATGCAGTATCCCACTTCTAGATACTGGTTACCATAAGTATTATACCCTGTCCCATCCAATAACTCTCACTGTTACAAATTACAATAACAACAGGAGATTCAATAGTCAAGTTGTCAACAACTAGACAATTCATTAATACACAAAAATGCACATTATATGAGGAAAGGCTTGTATTGGGTACGTGGCAAACTCATAGACAGTATTCAAAAGATATCAATGTTTGAAATTTTCTTAGTAGCCAGTTGGGATAAGTCATTCACAGCTAGTTTCGTATCCAAAGCCAAATTTTAGCATCCCGTGGATATTGGGATACTGCAAATTTCAGACCCTGTTGAACAATGCTAATTAATACACACTCCTGGAAAGTACATACTTGGCTATAGTCTATAGAGCCCTGTTTTTGTGATTGATACTGTATGTTTTAACTAATGTCAGTATGTCACATACATGAAACAAGGATGTATAGCCAAAGTGATTTACTTTCCACAGGGATGTATTGTGTGCCAACCTCAATGTGGTTGTGTGCCAGCATACCAAAAGTCTTCCTGAATATCTTCTGCATGGCTTACATCAACATGGAAGGCAGACAACCTTACCCTGTTTTTGATAATTCTTGCAATATTTTAGTATTTAGAGTATCAGAAAACAAAACTTAAGGAACCTTTCTCCAGGCCTCAGAATTAGCTGACATGATGGGTCAGCAGTCAGGTTGACATTGCACCATTGCTGAATGGTGACTTGAATTCTGAGGCTGGCCAGAACTGTCAAGCTTGTCACACTTTCCGAACTTGCCAATTTTTAAGGTGTTACACTGGAGTAGTGGTCATCTGTATTTAGTAATTGTATGTATACTAACTACTTTTTGTATATAAAATGCCTGTTGTTTCTTTTTCATCATTTCTAGGATGAAGAGGGAGGTACAAATGATTTTTGCAAATATAATCAATGGATGACCCTGTAAAGGAAACATAACCGCCCCTCCCCCCCCCCCATACATCACTTACAGTAGCTGCTTAAGTGGTTAAATACTACAGGAATACAACCACAGGTGCCCCAATCTCGCAAGGGTCAGTATAGTAAATGTATATCATAGTAACAATATGTCATAAAATATAAATTTTAAAATGAAATTGACTTGCCTATTTGATAGTATGTGTTCTCCTTTTATTCCTCTTTTGTTGGACTAATATTTTCCGAGACTTTGTACTTGATGGTACTAATATACATACTATATGATATGTATATTAGTACCATCAAGTACAAAGTCTCAAAATATTAGTCCAACAAAAGAGGAATAAAAGGAGAACACACACTATCAAATAGGCAAGTCAATTTCATTTTAAAATTTATATTTTATGACATATTTTTACTATAATATACATTAGTATACTATACTACTGTATACTGACCCTTGCGAGATTGGGTCGCCTGTGATACAACCAGTCAAAATTAATGTGATCAATTTTAGCCACTATAGTTTTAGCCTGCAAACAAAGTAATTTGACAAAATACAATCACAAATTTATTTTTAGGAGATAATGCTTAAAAAGCCTTTTTTTCTTATTTTAGGACAGTGTTGCTGAAACATAAGAGAATTCAGTTCAAAGTGAAGACTTTATTGCGAAGAAATAACTTTAAGGCATGACATCACTGAAACTTTTTGTCATTCACTTGTGTTGCAGTATTAATAGGGAGGTTTTTACATCCATTTTATGTATAAACATACTGTAGTATAAACATACTGTAGTATTGTATTGAATGATATTATCCAAATGTAAGTAAAGCCTGGTTCACATATGCCTGCGACTGTATCATTATGCCTCTACTTGCCGCCTAAATACCGGCAAAGTTGAGCTCAACTGTGGCACTGGAGGCCATCGGCGAACATGTGTTCACATAATTTACGTTTGAAAGCTACCACCGGCATCGTCGCTGGTACGTCGCAGGCATATATGTGAACCAGACTTAATGCACGACATTGTATTTGCCATGCAGTGGTGTTTAAAAGTTAAATTATCAATAAAGATAGAATGAATAAAAAATAAGAAGTCAATGCAAGAACTGCGTGTGGTTTATGCATTATTAAAGACAACGAAAATTTTACTATGTCTAGTATGAGGATCGCCACTGATATTTATATGTGAAAGCTTTAAAGATAGGATCTCGACAATACTATGAGATGTTGAACATTTCTGGGGTTTCATTTTAGGCCGACGAACGGCGTAAACCACGCCCAAATCAAGTCATTATCCAAACCACGCCCAAATCAAGTCATCAGTCAAACCACGCCCAAATCCCTGACCTTTTAGTCAAACCACGCCCAGAACTGCAAGGGCTACTAATGCAATTTAGAGGCGGACCATTAATTAGAAATGTGATGGGGAGCTAGGGGACTTTTTTAACTTGTACGAATATTTTTTAAAATTTTTTTGGCTTGTGTCGATAATTTTTTAAAAATATAATCCCTTGCACGAATTTTTTTTATTTCAACTTATAATTTTCCCTATTGAAAAGTCTCTGCACGAATTTTTTTTGCAAACTTTCATGGTGTACGAATTTTTTTCTTTCTGTTTCCCCTGCGCGATTTTTTTTTTTCCCCATCACTTTTCTAATGGTTCGCCCCTTAGAGATGCTGAATTCCGGCTTCGTTAGAACGATATATAGTCAATACTGTCAATAGATATTCAATCCAGTTCATGCTGCACTCATACTCGTGTTGGAGCACGGTCAAAGTATAATACCTATTTATGAAAGGTTATCACTTTTATTAATGACTGACATGGGCTCCACTTGTCCTAGAAGCATTGTTAAAACAATACCTATGGTAACCTATAGAGTCTATAGAAATATACGATATGTCAGTGTTATATATTTAGTCTTTAGATGTAGCTATAGATACTAAAAATAATGATTTAAACAATGAATGAATTGTATTGTAAATATAATAAAATAATCTCCGTATAGCACTGTTGGTATAAAATCAGTTTGTTATTTTAGCAAACTTGACGTACGAGTGTTTTGAAAATTGAAATCTGAAAACGTTCTCATGTTTTGATGACCCTCTCATGACTTCTCTTTACGTTCAGTGCGGTTGAAGCAATCTTCCTTCAAAAACTGAATCCTGTACAGGGACAGGGTGAATCAAAACACAGCGCAACTGCAGTTCTGAAATGTCCACTAAACTGAAAATTTCGCACAATTTGAGCCAACTTTATGTTATTATAAATAGTATTGGTAGTTTAGGGTCTTCTAGTATCTCTATCACAAAAGTATTCTGAAAAGTAAATTTTCGAGGTTTCGAATTTGCAAAGTTGTAGTGCTTCTACAGAAAACTTAGCACGAAGGCTCGACTTTGCGTTATTGCTGACTCTTCTAACTTCTGACTTTTCTTTTGTCCCTCAGTCCCTGTATGCTTGAGTCCCGTGCAACATAAACTTTAATTTAACAAAATATAAAGCACACAAAACTAGAGTGATGTATCTTCCTCGTGTTCCCCCTTCCCCCGCGCTCGCTATTCCCACTATACACTGCTAGGGTGGGGGAGGGTATAGGGGTATGCCCTGATGATAAGTAGAAATTGAATTTGTTTCGGAATTTAAATGTCATATTTACGAATCAAAATTCATGAAATTTTGAAAATTCTGAGCTTTTAGTGAGCATAGGAATATTTTATGACTGAGTAAGAATAATATTAATAATTACCGTCTGTAACGTTTTATTTGTTTGGTCACGGAAGGAAAACATAGAACTTTGACGTGTATTTGTTCGTGAATTAATTTAATTGGTTCATACAATACGAACCTTGCTCCACCCTAGCCCGAGGGGTAAATTACTCTGAAAAAAGCGTACGAAGATTTTTGGGATTAGAAAATTCCGGTAATTTTTCTCGGGATTTTGGGATTTTCCCCCCAAATTTGGGGTTTTTTTTCAGCTGATTTTTTCGAAATATTTTCCCTTATTTTTTTCGCCGAACTTTTCCCGACATTTTTTGCGACATATAATCCGTCGAATTATTTTTAAAATGAAGTAAATCAACGAAGGGCATTTTCAGGCCAATTCATGATTTAAATGTTTAAATTTGATGGGATTTCTCAATATTGCAATAATTTTGAGGATTTTATTGGGCTTTTTCCAAGAAATCTCTAAAAATTGCATAAAGTACTTGTAAGTATTTAGTAAGATTTTGGGATTTTTCCAAAGATTTTTTTTTATTTTTGATGAAGTGTACAAATATTTTCAGAGTAATCTACCCCTGGCCTCGCCCTAGCCCCTTCCCTAACTCTGGCTTTGAGTAAAAGTAGAAGTAATTCATTCTGAAACGACTTGAGTAAAAAGTACTGCGGGAAAAAAGTACTTGAGTAAAAAGTACAATTATGTTTTAAAATTACTTGAAGTATAGCAGTAAAAAGGAAAAGTACTAATGTCTGTATAGCTTGTGAGTATATGTGTGTGTGAAATGTAGGGCGGGAGGAGGTGGTGTTTATTATAAGTAATAGCATGGCTTGAGGGAGATTAGTGATTAAATGGCCCCGTAACCCGAGGCAGGTTTGCGGAAACCCGAGGCGAAGCCCGAGGGAATTCCGCA
>CACRXK020003166.1:0-37892 GCA_902702795.2 Paramuricea clavata | reverse complement strand
ACATTGTCTCACCTTGCGTGTATATAAAATCACCCTCGCATTTTTAATAGCATTATTATATGTCCTCCTGCCTTTCGAGTTTCGACCGCAGTTTGTACCGTCAGATAAACGCTAATCCCAATTTCATATCTCATTCAGTCTAGGAAATGTGCATTCTTTTAGCCTCGACATGAAATGCATATCTTAATGACTGCAGCCGAAAATCTACATAATATGGTATTGGATGTAGAATTAGTCGAGGAAATGTGCGTTCTTTTAGCCCCGACATATTCAGAGTGTACAAAAAGTCATCCGCCTTGAAATGCATGTCTTTGTGCTGGTCTTTGTGCAAACATGCATTTGACAATTGACGAGACGGCTCCGATCTGGCTCGCTTCAATTTATCCAAATCTATCCAATGTTTCGTTCTCCTTAATGACTGCAGCCGAAAATCCACATAATATGGTATTGGATGTAGAGCTATTTGATTTGTAGCATCTGTTGTGTTAGAACAATCGTATTCAACATATCTAACAGGCATTTCGAAGCGCAAAGTATACAAGTTTTCATTGCACACAATAGATATTTATTATTGTAATGCAACACGAGTCGATTCACTTCCGTCCCCGGTGTGACATCACAAACCTGATTCGTACTCAGCCTCTTTTCTCCCGGCCATGTCTTGAAAAACCCTATTTTTTTGAATGTTCGATCTAAATTATCTCTGAAAGTATTTATCCGATCAAGGAATGATATATATCATTCGAATTGTCTAATTTTTGCTGATTTTTGGTGAAAAAATGGTATTAATGTCATATGCACTTTAACAAGTCAAGTGTGTCTAAATCGAGGACGTTTACAGTTGACCCAGAATCAACAATCATCTGAATTGTTTGACCATTAATAATTACTGGAACGTTTCTATTTGAGTTGCCAAGGGTGAAAATATACTCATCATCAGATGAATCATTGTCCACTCTTGGGGACATAAAGTGGACATTCGAACTACGAGATTGTGGGGCATTTGCCTTTGCTGAAGACTTGCATACCCTCCAAAATGACCCGGTTTACCACATTTGTTGCAACTTTTCCCATTTGCAGGGCAGGAAGGACCTTTGGCTTTGTGGCCCGACAAACCACAGCAGAAACATGTGAGGCCAACATTATTACCTCGAGGTTGTCCGAGATCAGGACTTGACGAACGTGTGCTTTGTAAGCTATAGGCATCAACAGCACTTGCAGAATCTTGATTGTGAGATGCAGAGGAAAGTGTAAGTCTCCATTTGGCTAGCTTGCCTTTCAGACGCTTGGAATTCCTTTGAAATTTGAATACAGTTTGCAAGCGTCAGTTCAGGTTCTCTCAAAAGTCTACGTGGAAGTTTACCCGAGGAACATTTTTCTACAACTTGGACACGTATGGCATCCTCCAGGTTCTCAAAACTACAAGATTTTGCAAATGTTCCAAGTCTTGTAACAAAGGATTCAATTTACTCACCTGATTCTTGAGTAGTTAGCCTGAACAAATGTCTTTCGAAAGGAATATTCTTCCTCGGTGCAAAGTACTCTGTAAAGTACTCGGTCATTGCCGTTTCATAAGTATCCCCAGTGTCTGTAAACGTTAGAAAGATATCCTGCACTTCTGGCCCGGCCTGGTGCAATAAAAGTGCTCTTTTCCGAGCACTATCCGTTATATTAGAAGCTGCCAAGTAATATTCCAGTGATTTAACCCATCTCTCCTATCGCTGCCCGAGCCTTGTATACTCCACATTTGACTAACTAGAACGCTTTTATAACATCACCAGAAAAATATTTCAACTTGCTATTGGGTGACCTCGCTTTTTAAGGTCTAGACCACAAATGCGCTAGACATTGCACTGTTTTGAAGTAACAGCCGCTGAACAGAGAGTTTGCTGATCCTTTTGATTGTTCTCTTCAATTTTTAACAAACATGACATATTACTAAAAACAATGAAAATTTAAAAAAATACCATGTCCGTTGCCATAGTAACGTATGCAGATTTTAAATACACAGTCATAAAATGTTGAAAAAACACAAAATCCGTGAGAAATGCCCTCATTTTTTTGGCAGTGGTCAAATGAAGGTCTAAACTTATGTTTTAGTCGGCCCAAAAAATTTAATTCCCCGTTACTGTTTGGGTAGACCATCCCCTTAAGTATAGGGGAAATCTATTTTTGAGTTAGAATCAACCGGGTGGGTTTCACTGACACAGGCTTATAAAGCCTTAAAAGGCTATTAAATTGTTTTGGTAAAAATGTTTTCAATAAATAAGAAACACTAAGCAACCTGATTTATAGTAAAAGAACGTACACAAATCACATGATATTTTAGTGCACCATAGCGATTGTAAAGGTAAAATCGTTACGTTTCATGTATAACCTCAGCTATCCCTTGCCTTAATTGTTAGACGGGAACTGAAAGCAAGCCGGAAATACCTCATTTTCTGAATGTGGTTTTCGTGATCTCCTGAACTGTCAAGTGTCAAGTTCGAAGTAATCGAAGCCTGATAAGCATTTCCTTCCTAGAAGTTTACAAATGTAGCGCGTTCAACATTTTTCCCAAGGGTGTGTCAGCTGTTTGGTCTTCGCTAGTTTGTTCGTTGATCATTAGCTATCATCATTATGTATTATATGCTCATTTGAACGTACAAACTTAAAACCACATCTTATACGCCTGGCACACCTAAAGCCATTCCTGAAATCAACGTTTTGACATAATACTAGCAGTGGTTTATATAACAAACAAATTTGCAGGGAGGTGAGTCCGGGATTGGACGCACCTCGGGTGGCTGTCCAATCCTGGACTCACCGAACCTGCAAGTATGTTTGGTTTTTATCACATGCCATTTCGGTAAAATACTAAATAAGTACTGAAGAATTTTATACGCATTTTACTTTTTAGTATATAATTTCGTATTTGGATAACGAACATTTTAGCCACCAACATACTACGCAAACAAACAAACTTAGGCTCAAATTAAAGCTAAAAAAATTCTCTACAATATTTCTTTATTCTTGAAAAGAGAAAATGAACACATTCTGCGAAAACAATGCCAAGATTTATATAAACCTGCCCGTGCCGAACAAATTTCGGCGGCCATCTTTCGTCTCGTCCACTTTGAATACAGAATATATTCCATTTTACCATCAAACAAAATAAAAAAATAATAATTATAAAACAGTTAAAACAGTTCATTTACTTTTTTATTTAAAAAAACTTCCATAAATCATTATTATTCATTTTATTATTTTTTTTGTTTATATACTGCTGGCTCAACCTATATACGCCTAAATCTTTTGGTCGTGCCATTTCTATATTTATAGCTTTGTAAGTTATTGGACAATCAAAATCTTAGTTACTGATATAATGAGTAAAAAAATAAAAATAGTAATTAATATATGCTATGTTTGTGATCTAATTCCAGAATGTATACGCATCAACGACGATGAAATTTGCGGATGCCCTCCATGTAAGTATAAACTGCATACGGTTTTAATACAATTAAAATATATCAATTTTTTATTTAATTTTTTTTTTGCGCTAAATTTAAGATAACAACATTGCCATGCACTACCATTCAGTGATGAACTTGTGTTGCCGTTGTTTTGGTCGTAATTAATTAGTAATGTCCTCCATACCATTCATCTACCCATTATAGGTTGGATTTCTATATACTTGCAGGAAAACTTTCGCTGTCGAAATTTTCCGCTCAATTTCTTTTGAATTGTGCATGAGCGTCAATTTGGTCATAATTCTAAAGAAAACAAGCGAAATATTTCGACGACGAAATATTCATCTGTGCGTGGAAATCATTTCTTACTGTGACTTATATGAACATTTAATTTGATATGCTACAGTAGATCAGATCTGATACATTTTTAAAAATATTATTAACCTTCTTCTTCAACGTTCCCAACTAAAACAATTTTGAGTTTTATCTTTAAAATAATTAAAATAATCGATAAATACAAACATTTACTGATTTATATGCATGTATGTGTTTCATAAGTTCGTGGACTCAGTTTGTATAAAGCCAATACGTCTCGTGTTGTACCTATACATGGCATAAATCACATGCACCATATATTATATCCATTCTGCTATACATTTTATACCTTGTGTACCCTGGCGCTATTTTATATGGAGAGGAAGAGTAACTTATACAATCACTGGACACATCACGAAAAATATGTATCTGTCCCGATGCAAAATACGAAGAATTAATTAAAATTACTATTATATTATACAAAAAAAAAATTAAATATTATAATAACTTAGGGACCTGTCAGAAAGTACAGTGGGGGGAGTGGACTGCAAAAATAGAGGGTGGGTCATCGAATTTTGAACATCTAAAAGGGGGTGGGTCATTGAAAATTTAACAACAGTTTGGGGGTGGGTCATAGTAAAATGTACTTGATTTTATATAGGTTTCAAAAGGTAGAGAACATTTAACAAATATAAAACATTTTCCGTGTTGATATACAGTTATATCAACACGAGTGGAAATTGGGAAAACGAGAAATTGTGTGGAAACACGACGCCCGAAGGGCGTTCGAAGGGCGGAGTGTTTTCACACAATATCGAGTTTTCCCAATTTCGACGAATGTTGATATAACTCTATATCAATACGGAAAAATGTTTTATATTTGTTTTATAATATAGGACAAAGAAACATAAAGAAAGAAATTTTCCGACGTTTCTGTGTTGACATTGAGTTATATCAACACGGCTCTTAGCCAATCAGCGTTCAGAATTTACAAATGCTATATTATAATATTAAATATTATCTTTCATTTTTACAAAACATGGCTGGAAAAATGTCAATGAAAAAATACAATATGTATTAAATACAAGGTTCCAGAGAATATATATTTGGATTTAATTAATTTAATCACGGTTAATTTATCACGGTTTTATGAGAGACAAATAAAAGATATCATTAATATTTTATAAACTAGGGTACCTGCAAGATAGGGATTGCTGCGGGCATTAAGAACAAATAAAACTAAATACCGGGAGTCCCAAAAAAAACTTGCGCTGTTCGATTTACACCCGTTTTCAAAATTACGCGACCAAGGACGAAAATACGAGAGTTGACATGCCTTATGTCATTCGGTCACGAATTTCAAACTTTGAGTTTTGCGGTTCCTTGTCGGTGTATATGCTTTGTAACCCTGGCCCGAAAAAAACGCGAGAAGAAAGATGAAAAACCTCTGGTGAATTTTTTAGCGATTCCTGTTTCGGATAAGGAATGCAAAAAATGTATATGCATCAGATTCTAAAAATATTATCCAATCATTATCCTTGACGCCAGGCCGTCTAGACAGGGTTTTATCTAAAAATATCGCAAGACAACAATAACAACGATTTGGTTATTTATTTAATATACAAACAAACCAAACAAATCTGCATGAACATAATCTAAAGCTATATAAGATAAAGAAAGAAAACAAAGAAAATTTCGACTGTGTTTACATTATAAGTGCAATATTTTAGGTTACAGCGAAAACTTCGTACAGAATACACTTCTTCACACTTACATTTGTCCAAACCACTGTTACTTCGATATACTTTATAAACCATAAACCAAACTTAACTTTTAACGACTTAAAACATTAATATTTAGCATTTCTTTACACTACTTTCAACTTACTTTGAACGTTCAACATGGATGGATCGGGATTTATACAAGTATTCAGTATATAAATAGGAATGTAAACTCTCGGCACTCTCCATCCAGTATTGTTTTGTCGTCCTTTTCGTTTGGCAGTGAAGTAACACAGAATGCACGCTTTCTTATTTCACGGACGTGAGAGTCAATGACACAGTTCACAATTTGCAAATGGTTTCCACGAAATTGTGGTTTTTGGCAAGTCGTTGGCTACTGTCGGTGCTAGAACTTTGGAATATTGAACTCTTCCCATAACCGGTAGGCAGGATGCAAAATACATCTTTACGGTGAATCAAATTGGAGAAGCCGCGGTATTAATGCTCCGTTAAACTTTTAATTCAGGAAATATAACTATTAATGCAGCCCTGAACAGCTTCTTTCAAGTATAAATCAAGTCTTGTTCGTTTATTTTAATATTACAATATAGTCGTATAGACCAAAGACATTTCAAACGCCTGCGAACAGGCTATGATGTTTACAATATCCAATCAGAACACGTAGTCTATCGAACCTAGTTTAGCAACCAATCAGCTCTTTTCTTCCAATTTTGAAAGTTATGTGTGGAATGAACCCGCCGAAAACCCCCGCCAATTTCACCAGAGGGTTATTCAACAAAGGTGAAAACAATACCCTCTGGCTCCCAGGGTAATGCTTTGTATGCTTTATATAAACGGGCTTACAATGATTTTCAAAATATTTTAGTGAGAATTATTGCAAAATTTAAGCACAACAAAATCATAACATCACTGTTATAGTCTAGCGCGCGTGTTTTATACTGATAGCTAAATTCCAGGATAAATTGTTATTTTTCAAACTTTAAAAGTTATTCACGGCACATATTTCTGTTGTGATGGTTTGTATTGTGCTATAGTTTGTATATCTAAGTTATCTAACTCATTTTTTTTCAGTTTCGGTATTAAATACGGTTTAAAATGTCTTTTGACAGTTTGCTTACGTTTGCTATTTTTAGCAGTTCTTGTGATATAAAACTACGGTGGCCCCTATGTGCAATACACAAAAGAAAATATTAGTGCACAAACAAGAGTTGAAATCCACAAACAAAATATTCAATACACAATTCGAAATATAGGTTCACGTAAATACGTTTCAGTGCACGATAAATTCGGTAAATATATACACAACAACATATCTCACAACATCTGAATAAATTTCGTGCGAAACGTGAACAGGAAAACTCGATACGCAAATATATTTTATTCTCAATACACAACAAAATGTTGCATTTGCGAACATTAGGGATCATGTAGGAACATCTTGCGGACACCCTAATAGTCCCATTTGTACCTTGTTTGTATCTCTTATTCTCTTCCCGAAGCTCGCGTGTGGTTTGGCAGTGGGAATTTGCGTTTGTTCAAAATTTACATAGTGTTTTATCTTCAAAAATATGTATTGCTGCTCTTGTGGCAAGGCATTACAAAGTGCCTTTGTGTTCTGCCCATCATGCGGAACGAGAAAAGGCGAAACAAGCGGTATCATTAGTCCGTCAAATGCAGAAACGGACAGCGCCAATGCAGATAGCAGCAAAAGAAAACGGCAATCGGCAAGCACGAATCCTCCATCGTTTTCGGCGTACATTAAACAGAAGGAGACAGACTCATTTCAAGCCAAATAAAAAGAAAAGCCGCGTGGGAGAAACACAAGCTAAAGATGAAGTTATCATTAACGTTGGCTTGATGGAATACGAATATGGTGAGGCCAAAATCCAGCATGACAAGTCATTTCCTGTAAAATTGTCGAAAGATATGGGTTATGACGAGGTAAGAGAGAGAGCGTTGAAAAAGTGGGAGGATTACGACAGAACGTTTTCCAGAGATCATGGATACGTCGTAACGTTTGAAGATGGAAAATTGGGGAAACAGATACCTGGCAGCTCAGAGGAATTCACGCTGAGAAAATACAAAGAAGGGCTTGGCAAGAGCTATAGTAGAATAGTCCTGTACCTTTGCCCTGCGACGGAAAAAAGGACAGAGAGTACAATGCCAATAACAAACTGGTTAAGTGAAAAAGAAGCAGAGATAGAGAGGGTTTTGTGGGACTCTGACAGGAATGTAGATGATTTCACTGATGATTTCATTGATTCTTCCACTGAGGCATCTGCCACTCCTGTTCCTGCTCCTTCTCCTCACCAGCCTGAGGTTATACAGCTTTTTGAGGTTGCTGACTTTTTGTAAGTACTTCTGTTTTGTATCAGTCAAATCCAAGTGTCTCCATCCCCCTGGGCAACTTCGGGGCATTTTCCTGTCAAGCACGTCCTGGGGGGGGGGTTGCGAATGCAAACCTTTTTCCAGGGGTGGGGCATTTGAAATTAAGAATATGGAAGTTTCTAAAGTCTCTAGAATCAAGAGGCAAGATGCCACAAGCTTCCATGATAAACCAGAGTACAGTATATAATAAAACCAGTCAAACGGAACGGTCAGACCACAAACAGTCAAGCTTTCAATATAAATGCACACTAGAGTGTGACGACCAGTGCTTTCACTATTCAATTAAAAATTCCTGTGATTTGTGCCAAAAGTTTCTTGAAAGTGGAAACGCTGGATTGGGCTAGAGTTGACGCACATTGGTGGATTAATAGGCGATAAATTTTTCTAAAATACAATCAAATTATTTCCGGGGTAGGGGATTTGCTACAGATTTATTGCCCCATGGCAGGGTTTTTGCACATGTTTTTTTCTCCCCAGCCCTGGGAATTTGTCGTATATTTCAAAAAATTGGAAAAAGCCGGGGGGAGGGATGCTGGGATTTGACTGATACATTTGTTTGCAATCAATCTTGGAGTTTCTTTGCAGACACATTTGCAGGGAGCTTATTTGAGAGGGGTGTGGGCTTTTCTTTAAATATCCTCTGTTATAAATTAATTTATATCTTTCATTTCCATATCATTTTAGACCTTGGATGAGAATAGCGCTGTGCAACAAGAAATAGATGAAAGATTTCAACAACTTGGAAATACAGAGGAAGAAGTGAAAAATGAAAATCCAAATGACCTGGAAGATGAGAGTGTTGTCATGTTGATTAAAGATCATGCCAATAAAATGATTACTGGAGATCCGCGAAGTGTTGTGGTGAGCAGATTAAGCATCTGGGAAACAACAAAACCGTATTTCTTACGACAGAGATTTCTGCAAAGAAATGGTTTGTTACGGGTAACCTTTGCTACATTTGAAGGCCAAGAAGATTCAGTTGACAATGGTGGTCCTCGTTGGGAATTTTTCCACTAATTTCTTGGAGAGATGTCTAAAGAGAGTGGGACTTTATTCAGTATGTTCATTAGAATTTATCTTTACCAGTATGATAGTCCATAGGTGGCAACTGTTAGTTGTTGTTTATGACTATTTATAATCAGCATTATACATTAGTTGAAACTTGAAATTGCAGCCAGCATTCACATGTTTATTAGAATCTGCAGATTCTTCACCTTAGTTTTGAAATCAACATACCAAGTTAGTTGGTTGAAAAATAATATTAAAACCTTATTGCCATGGTACTTGTTCACTGTTACTGTATATACAATACCCAGATTACACATAATCATAATTATTTTTCATACATTTGTCGATACTTCAGAAGGACACATTATAAGGCCCAATTTTAAAGCCTTACAAAGTAGTGCATTCTCAGTTGTGGGGAAAATGCTCGCAACAATGATTGTTCAAGGAGGAGAGTTACCCCGTATTTTCAGCCCCAGTTTATGCCAGTACATCCAGGGTGGAATCGACAATGCATTCCCGAAATAGATGAGGTAGCAGCATAATTGTAAGAAAGTCTTTAAAGAACGTAAGCAAAAGCATTGAGTTGTGGTAATTACAAAACAATGATCTGGTTAGTGGTTTCTGCACTTCACTTGGTAATATTAGAATTCTGTTTTTAGGGTTTGTAATCCAAGTGAATATATATACATATTAAGAACTAACCAGGAATAACTGCAAAAATTCAGCGAGAGAGGACCTTGTGCTGCATTTTTTCGCAGTCGTTCCTGGTTAGGTCTTAAAATGTATATATACTTACTTGGATTACAAACCTTAAAAACAGCATTCTAATTATAACACATTTTAATATGAGCAGTATTTTTAAGCCCTTTTTCAAGACCATTGAAAAACACTACACTACCCTACTATTGGGTCGTTCCAGAAAAGATCCATACTCCCCCCACGGAGGAAATTTCTGCCGTCCAGAGGGGAGGGGAGAAAAACTTGTTTCTGATAATATCGCAAGTATTTCTGATAATAGTAAATGTATTAGGATATCCGAAGGAGGTAGGGGGGGGGGGTTAACTTCCTATTTCCTCTGTGGGGGTGTTTTCCTATTTCCTCTATGGATGTTTTCTGGAATGACCCATTGTTAAATTGTATACATTCATTGTAAATTTTAGTTGCAAGAAGCAAAGACCCAGCTTGATGTCAACAAATGTTGGATTGAATGCTAGTGGAAAGTAGATATAGATGGATTGCCTTTAAAGATCAACCTCAATGAAAGACCCATATTGGTTAATGAAATCACCAAGTACTATGTCATCATTAGATGCAAATCTATGCTGGATCAATTTATCCAAGGCCTTTCATATTATGGGGTTTGATATTTTCATACTACTTACAGTACTACTGTATTTGTGTAATAACTACAGTATGTCCCCCAAAACGTTAGGGGTGCCCCGATTTTTCAGAGTTCCAGCCTGAACTAATAAAAAAAGCATGGTCGGAACTGGAACTCTTTTTGTTTTCAGAGAGATAGCATATCAAATGTTTTTGTGTCTAACAAAAGTTCACAGTAGGAAGACATTTGGAGTACACAAGGAAGATATGCACCATTAACATTTCATTATGACGTTTAATGTTTGTCAATATTTTTATTCTAATATTTGGCATCAGAGAAAGTAACAACATATGACAATATATGGCTTAATAAATCAGTTCCGGCCGAAACTTTTTTTCAGTTCTGGCCAGATCCGGTTCCGTCCGGAACTTAAAAAATTAGTTCCGGTGCACCTCTAAAAAAAGTCTGATTAACTAATTGGCACACATAGGTGTATGGATAACAAAATTTTAGGGGGGGGCCTAGCCGATTTTTGCCTGATGTGACCCCACCCAATTATTTTGCCCGATGGCGAGCTAAAAATTGCCCAACTGGTTCTAAAACTATTGGTTCTAAAAATTGCCTGATCGGGTCAAAATTAGGAGCCCCCTCCCCTGTACACCTATGCTGACTGTATAATTTGAGATGACACTATTTCTTCACAGGTATTAGATTGTATCAGAAGCAATAAAGGGATGGCTCATCATCTATTTTCTTGCAAGAAAGGTGGCAAAGTGAATGTTGAACAGGTGATAAAAAACATTTACGCCTGCTTTTTCACCACAAGGGAACCAGCGAAGAGTTAAAGAAGAAGTAGTGATGGCAAAATTCATTGCCTTTTTAAAATCAATTGAAGGTAAATATTTTTAAATACTAACTTACAATACAGGAGACTTTTAACAGTGGAAGTTAATGCATATTGTTTTCTATTTCAGATGGCACTTTACAGGAGTGCTTAGAAGACAGTGATTTGAAATTAACCGAACAAGAGAAAAGCATCATTCCTTTGTTGACACCAAGCCATATGCTACTGTTTGCAAGTGGAGCAGCCAACGCACAATCTATTGGTTTTGATCCGAAACCAATGATAACCTTTGTTTATGATGATGGAAAGTCTATTCCTAGTGCACAAACCTACTCCAATGCATTATATTTATATATCAATGATAAAACAACAAATGGTGACTTATCACATGACCTCCTTGCAGCATTAATGAATGGAGGCATTTTCAGCAAATTGTAAAACTAATAATTAGGAAATTGAACAGTTCATACAATAATATGTTATTGGCACTATAATTGAACATTAAGTTTAAGGTGGAATGCCTATGTACATTATTTAATCATTGTATAAGTTTGTTATTAAAAAGTTTTGTTATTTTGTTAAGTTTGTTAACAGAACCAGTTATCAACTTGTCATTCGACTCCCATCCTCATCCAGGGAAACATGGGGACTGGACCTTTGTAGACCCAGATGCCAGAAAATGCCCCACCTATGGGTGTAATCAGAGTGATTGATTTTCATTATAAAATAGTTTTAAATTAGTAGATTTAAATATTCGAGGGTACCGCATTAAAACCTTTTAGAGCGAACAGCTAATGGTTATGCTCTATATTTCTCTGGGGTAGAGGTTTCCAATGACAATTAAACTGTATTTATGGCAAGTAGCCTAGCCTTCTGCAATTTGGCATAAACTGTTATATAGATCCAAACATTCTCTCCAATTCGTTGGTTCACCTAAATGAAATTGTTCAAAAATCTCACCAAAGTATTCCTGATACAAATTGTCTTCATTATATTCATGGCAATACTGAAACATATCATCAAATTGTTCATCTGTGACAGATTTTATGTAATTTCTACCTCCTGAGCACTCGGGAAGAAAGTATAACTCGTCTGGTCTCCCGGAAATAGCATGAAATCTTGACTTTCGAATGTAATGAGATTTCCAGTGCAGCTGAACCGAAGATAGATCTTCTTGTAGAAGTTGATGGAAACAATACCACAAGCACTCTTTCTGTAACTGATTGGATAAACTAAGATGACCTGCTTAGACAAGATCTTTAAAAATTAATCCACCAATTTGAGCGGTTTTTACGTAAATATGACCACCAACATTCAATGCGTTGATTTTATGGTGATGTACCATATCTGTGTGCTTTTTCACAAGCATATTCATCGTCTCCATTGCATCGAAAGTATGACTGCATAGCAGCCATAATAACATTTTCTGTACCATTGTCAGTTCGTAGTAAAGTTGGACAATCCCCATATTCTCTAACAGCATTTAGAAAGTGTTGTCCAGTGATGGCTGGATCATTGTTCGTCCTACAAACCTTTAACCACGGCACTTTGCGACTGTAACCATCTATGCATCCATGCACAGGAAAACCATAAGGTTTCAGTTTATCGTATCCATTATCGTTTACCGAAAAGTTTCTTACTTTAATTAACTTTTGTAGAAGTTCATGATAATAAGTTGAAGTGATAAGTTGAAGATCGTTGAAGCTCGAGTTGAGAAGTTTATAAGTATCGGCAAAAAGCAGTTTAAACATTTAAAAACTTTTACGTAGTGTTTCGTTTTGAATTTTACATTAAAATAAAGTCCATAAAAAACAAAATATTATACTTACTTTATATATTTTAGAAATTGATAGTTTTGTATTTAAAAGTCATGTTCAAATTTCATCTATTTTTTCCCGGTTTGTACAAAAAATTTAAAAAAAACAATTGTCGTGTTGCCACGACTGATGACTAACATGACGTGGCAACGCGAACCTGCGTTCAGTGTTGGCGTAATTACGAATACTTCATGTTGAAACAATGTTTGGAAAATATAGACGAGGAGTTGTTGTATGTATGTATTTCTAGTATAGTTTTTACCTTACATGAAATCAAACAGCGCAAGTAGTACAAATTATATAAAGCATAAATCATATAATAACTATTACTTGCAGTGAGCGACCGACTGCTGGAGCTTAAGTACTGTTTAATAAACGAGCAGGAGTGTTTTATTAGGTTTAAAGACACGAGCGCGCAGCGCGAGTGGCTTTAGACCTAATAAAACACGACCTGCGAGTTTATTATTTCTCAGCCGGTCCCTATAAACGTAGATCGTGCACGATCTATGGCACGGTCTATGACTTCGCCGATTCGTATCTTCGGTTTGGTGCATGCTATGTAGATGAAAATACCACCATTCGATTCAGTGAAACAATATCTCCTAATTCCTGTCGATAGTGAAATTGTATAACTATTTATGACCTTTTGAGAGGTCATGCGGTGTCATATTTCATTATATTAATCAATTGTCTCGAAAAAGTAAACTATCCATACCTTTCGCCGAACATAACTTCGGTCCCTTTGAAGATATCGTTTTCGCTATAGTCTTATTCGAACCAGAATCTAAAACACTATTTAAAGTGTTATTTTTGTAGGATTAGTCTTTCGTCTTTTATTTCGGTATTTCAATCTGTTGTGATACTAGTGAAGTCAGCGGGATATTTTCGACCGGAAATACACTTTAGATTTGCGAAAACATCGCGTGTTTACATCCTAGCGCTCGGAAAACGTCGGCAATCGATTCTATAGGTCAAATTACATCTGCAGCATGATTTTCACGTGCATTGGGCTACGGGTGTCTCCTTATTGGCCAATTTTACGTGCAGCACGCGCGTGCGAGTAAAAAACCCGATGAAACCCGATATTTTGAAAAATTCAAAATAAACATTTCTACTCGCCGTATTCAAACGAAACTTTCTACATAAAAGCGCTTGAATACAAGGAATATTTCACTCATATTAACTTGTGGCGAATTCTGAAGAGTTTAGATGCCTTTAGAAGATATTCAACTTTTTCTCCATATGAAAATACAGAATGTTTGGCCAAGCGGTGAGTAAATATACGATTGTTTTGGTTTGTGTATTTGTTTTGACGGCATTGAACCCCCCGATGAAAAGGTTATTTTGTTAGGATTTCAATGGTGTTCTTTGTTTTAAAGGGGGGTGAATACGCGCTGAAATATTTACGTTATAAAACAATTGAATCAAAATGTCGCTTGTCGTGAAAAATGTAGCCGGCTGAGAAAGAGTTAAACGGCTTCAAACACGACTACAAATTCAATAGATATACCGCCTTATTAGTATTCTTTATATAAAAAAATACTAATGAGGACACGACAACAATAGATAGTGCCTGATTAGTATTGTATATATAAAGAATACTAATTAGGAGTGTTTTATCAGGTTTAAAGCCACTGCACGTGACATATTATGGTTGACATGATTTGCCAATAAGCTTATGAATTATTAATGAGTGTCTGAAGGATACAGAATCGATTCATGCCATGAGTGTAACTGAGAAAAAGCATTGCATTTGCTGCGGCCAAGACCAGGGGTTAAAAGGCAATCTAATTAAGGTGACAGATATAATAAAAATAAAAATAAAAAAATAAAATAAAAACAAAAAAATAAAAGAAATATTAAAAATGTGCGTATCATTGAATACTTGCGTGTTAATGTTAATGTTAATGTTTATGTAAGTAATATTCAGTAAAGCATTAGCAAGAATATATAATATTTCGAAGACCAAGTGAAATCTGTTCAATTACACGCTGCTTAAGACACGTATAATTTCAGACGACAATTATTAATAAGACATACAGCCAGAATATATAATATTTCCAAGACCAAGTGGAATCTGATGAATTACGCGCTGCTTTAGTACGCGTATAAATTACAAACGACAAAGCATTCTTAAAGACGTACAGGTAAATTATATAACACAAGTTTTTGCTATCGGATTTCATCCCCGAGCCGACGGCGCGAAGCGCCGTCCGAGGGTACTAGCGAAGTCTAAAGTTCATCAAATATCGTGGGCGCATGGCTCACCATTCATGGGTGGTCATCCTCACTGATCTCTAAATATGTAGCGGACTGCCGTGAATAGTGAACACTGATTGGTCAAATTTGGAATTTGCATTATAACGACTGAATTGACGACAGCGAAATAACAAACATTTCTTTCAAGTTGTATTTTTGCTACCCTGGTTGCCAGAGGTTCTGTATCTTTCGCCTTATTCCCGCTCGTATATTTATTTTACGCGAGGCGAAGAGAACCTCTGGTGGCACGCGATACAAATCTCTCTTCCTTTGGTACAAAATTTGTACCAAGCACATGATTGGTTAGTTATAATTAGCAGTCACATGAAGTGATGCGATTGGCTAGACAAAAAAACCTGTTTATAAATCTCAGAGAACATGATGTAAACAAAATGCAGAAATATAAATACGAACGTATTAAAATGCTTTACTTGGTGTGGGTTTATATATTTGAGATTAACTTAGTTTGTTTCGCTATAAAACGATTTTCTGCGTTGGAGAAGACCTGCCATCGCGGCATGACTTGAGTTGACGGCATGACATGTTCAGTTACAGTATTAATATTTGTAAAATATATAGTGTTGGTCACTTGCTTTATATCGTTCAAGGTTTTAAATTTTGGTAATTCTTTGACTTTAATAGTCATTAATATGATTTATTTTGCCAATATTTTCCCGTTGTTTGTTAAGGACAACGTACATACTGGCTCCGTTGCACACACATATATATAAATATTTATATATTTATATTCTTTCACTTTTGACTTTAGACGTTCCTAACGTTCGCTATTACAAACGGCATTCCACAAATTTAACAATCAGTATATAAGGTGGCTTTGTGCGAGAATAATCTACATGTTTCTAATGAATAACCTACATGTTTCTAATGAATAACCTACATGTTTGGGCTGCTTATTTTTAATATTTTACACAAGGCTGCCAAACAGTCTGAAGAGAGCTATTTTGGTAGTATGACAAACCCGGAAGTTTAAAAACGTCACAAAATACAAAACCGGTTTTGCAAGTTCTCAACGGCAACGTCAGCATGGAAGTGAGATTTGTATCGCGTGCCACCAGAGGTTCTCTTCGCCTCGCGTAAAATAAATATGCGAGCGGGAATAAGGCGAAAGATACAGAACCTCTGGCAACCAGGGTATATTTTTGCAAGATTTTATAAATTTCAAAACTTTTCTGAGAGCCGAAAAACGTCTAAAAACTTCTAAAAGATTGGAGCAAATTCGCCGACGTTAATGAAGGTAAGTTTGTTTTAAATATTGATGTATTGTTTGTTTTATAATTGATATATTTATAACTGATAGTGGTGGGCGATACTGCGAATATCGAACTGATATTCTATCGTTGCGCTCGTCGTTGCATATATAAGTGAAAAAAGACATATAATTTCAGTATAGTTTTGTTAATTACCCTTTCTTTTGTATATTGAAATATTTAAATAAAAAAGGAAAGCAAAGTTATTTTCGTGCGAGAATTTGAAATCAGTATATTTTAAACTCAATGTTTACCGATAATTCGATAAAAGGCCGTTTTAATAGTTCTAAGAAGATTTTAAAAGGTGTTGCAAAGCGTTCGGTTTGTGGTTGAATTTTACATTAAATTGAAGCTTATATATGTTTGGGAAATTGATACTTTTGTTATTAAAACTGATATTTTTGGGGGATTTTTCAATTTTAAAACTATTCTTAAAATTGTCGTGTTACTATGACAACTACTTTCAACTCTTCATATTCAGAAAACATAATGTTTTATCAGTAAGGCGAGGGTTTCTGCATGCATGTATTTTCTAGTATTAAGTCTAATACTGCTGGGCATATTTACCACATTATATATTATATACTAAGAAACCAAAACTTTATAATAATATAGAATTTACAGTGGTCAGTGGCCAAAGTCCATTGAGTGAATTACAATGCATAAATTACAAAAAATTACAATGTAGTCACATTATTTTATACACTAAATTATAGCGCTTACAGGGCCTAAAACTTTTACCAAACCTTACGCTGAGTGCTACTCTAGATTCCAGAGCCTTCAGTAAATAATAAATTGAAACGTCGTGAAGGCTCTGTTTCGACGGGGGGATTCTTTGATTAAATCTCGCCAATCACAAAACAGAATTACAGAATTACAATAGACAGACTGTCTTAGACAGGTTAGTTTCCCAATGATACGAATCTTACTGCAGCTGGAGAAATTATAGAAGAGGTTGAGTTGGCCATGAATAATGATCACTTACGAATAAAGGAATGGATTTTGGCCAACAAACTAAGTCTTAATGTTGCAAAAACGGAATTTCTTTTAATTGGCTTACATCATAAATTGAACAACCTTGATTCTCAACCATCTGTTAACATCAGTCATGACAGTATTAGACAAGTCCAACACAGTAGAGTTCTTGGCGTTGAAATTGACGAAAATCTATCTTGGAACAAACACATTGAAAATGTAGTTAAATTAAAAAGGTTACGTCTGGAATTGGAGCTATGCGAAGAATCCGTGATTTTGTTGACAGAGAAACTCTGTCTTCTATTTATAATGCTTTAATACGTCCTCATTTTGACTATTGTAGTGAGGTATGGGATACACTTGGTGTGGGTCTCTCCAGCACACTTCAAAAACTGCAGAATAGAGCTGCAAGAATAATAATGAATTTGAGGTATAATACACCTGGTATAGAAGCAATAAATGCTCTAGGGTGGGAGCCCTTTGAAACTCGACGAACCAAATCTAAAGTTAAACAAATCTACAAAGCTCTAAATGATTTGGCTCCAAGTTCACTCGCTACTCTCTTCGTACGCAAAAGAAACATAACAGAATATGATCTTAGGGGCTCCTCTACCTCACTACAACTATACCTTTGCCAAAAATTGAAAACCTTAAGAAAAACATGTGTAAGATGGAGCTAAATTGTGGAACTCATTACCTGCAGATATGCGTGATTCAGATACATTACCAACATTCATAAATGCAATTGACGCTTATAATTTCTAATATTAATTATGTTATTGGTTTTGTACATAATTGTTTTGTAGTTATTTGTAGTTTAGTGTGTGTAATATTTTGTCATATAATATCATGTAATCCACACCCCCCTCGTGGAAATCAGCGTATAGTTGACGGGGCCAGCGTGTGATCTTTTAAATAAAGTTTTACCTACCTACCTACCCCTACAATACTATTTCCAGTCTTTTGAATACAAGCGTTAAATACGCGCGGACGTTTTACCCCAGAGTTTTTTCTAATAGAGTTGTCAATCGGAGTGACCAAACTAAAGATCGTCACTTGTGCATATGGAATTTTTTTTCCTGTATCCAGACTTGTTTATTCATTCAACGTCGGTGTATTTGAATGCTTTGTCATGCATATAATTTCATTTATCTTTGCAAATGCGGATTTTCATTGTGAAGAATAGAACTTTGCCTGCAAATGCAAGATTAACTCTTGTTTTTGTTTCTTTGTTCTTAACAGCGCTGACCTGGAATAAGTGACTTATCCAAAACACTAAAAATGAAAGAGCGCGGTAGGAGTTTACTAGAGAAAATGAAAAGTTTAAATAAAGCAAGAGAACGAATTACGGCGACAGAGTTAGACGTATATATATATACTTGACAATTTTTGCTCGTCTGCACATCATCTTTCGTACACTGAGTTTGGGGTCAGTGGTGGTTGTTCAACGAAGATGGATTGATGTGGATTCTTGTGTGGCTGTTTGTGAATGCTGATCCTAACCCTGATCCAGCAAAACATCAAAACATGAATCCATTGCGCTTTCGTTCAGAACGAATGTCAAAACAAAATACATTGTGAACGTCGTTCTCAACGAAGGCAGAAAAACAAAGAAAGATATAATTTCATATCTAGCTGATTTGTTTGCATGTGGTTCAGGGTATGAACTAGGGTGAGGAGATAGACAGCGAGATATATTTCTATAATGGGAAGACACGTTGCGCAACCGTCAGTGACGCACGAATGCTTTGCACAATAAACAATGGACAGAATTAACGTTCAATTTATTCCCAGAAAATTATTTTTGCATAGTATTTAATCTCAACAGTATTTTCACATTTACTGAAAGATGTTAACACGTTTTATACACATCCACCCTCTAGCTAGCCATAACCTTACGTTGCGACTATATAAAATAAAGATTCGTTCGTCAATTCTTAGAGGGATCGGATCCACTACAATTGCTTTGTATCTAAAAAATCAGAAGAAGTAATTCCCACAAATGGTTTTGTTACAGAAGTTTCACGTGATACGCGTTCACCGAACACGAAAAGGTTGTGAGCAATAGTTGTTTTTGATATTTAGGCCCGGTCTATATTCAATATTAGAAACGCCAACAACTGAACAATGCCAGCTGCTTATTCACAGAATAATAAATCGTTAGGCTAAAAATATATCACGGTGGGAAAAAAAGACAGGAAATTGGGCCAAGTTTTTATAACTTTCTGACTTTAGTTTGGAATATCACGAAACTTTCTCACAAGATAGAACTTGCTATTCCTAGAAATCGTATCGTTTTTGTTTTTCGATTTTGATACATTTTGGCGGGAAAATGACGTGCCAACTTTGGCGCCAAAACATTAAACACGAGCTAAGAACATGGTAGTAACTTTTTTGATGAGATTGTCCTATAAGGATCTCAAAACTGTAAAAACATTCAAAATACGCCAAAGCAGTGCAAAGATATGGTGCTTTATAAAAGTCTGAAAAATCCGCCATTTTGTTACCAAAAATAGATTTTTTTCGAACTTTGAATCGCCATATCTTCGTACTGCCTTGTTGTATTTTCAATGTTTTTACAGTTTTGAGATCCTTATAGGACATTCTCATCAAAAAAGTAACAAGCATGTTCTTAGCTCGGGTTTAATTTTTTGGCGCCAATGTTGACACGTCATTTTCCCTCCAAAATGTAACAAAATCGAAAAACAAAAACGAAACGATTTATGTGGAATGGCAAGTTATAAATAAATAAATAAATATATTATTATTATTATTATTATTATTATAAATTTCCAAACTAGCAGTAACAACTGAATTACTTTGGAATTACAGGGTATAAGAACATAGGTATTTAATCTATTCTATATTTACAGGTAAAAATAGGTAAGTTAGATAAAAATAACGATAATAATCTAAAGTTTACTTATTATTATAAGCACGAGACGCAGCAGGAATGAAACTGTTCAAAAAACGTTCAGTTCTACACCTAGGTACTAATAAGTTGGGATAAGACCTCAGATTATAAGTTTGAAGACTTTTAGGCGGTACTAAGGCATTCAGTTTATGAGTGGGTTCCAACATCTTCGAAAAAAGTCGCTTGCAATGGATAGTTCTACGTTCGTAAAGAGTCATCAAGTTAGCTTTAAGCAAACATTCAGCATAGATAGTTCCAGGGAAAATAATTTTTAATGCCCTTTTTTGTATTTTTTCAACTTGATCACTCAGGTAATGAGGAAGGCCATAATGCCACACTTGACAAGCATATTCGACAATTGGTCGAATATGTGTACAATAGGTTGAGATCAGAATATGAGAAGGTAAAGCATTTCTTTTAAGAAGGCGCAGACCGTACAAACGCTTCGCGGCTTTCTTGCAAATGTAGTCAATATGGCAGTTCCATTTGAGGTCGTCCGAAAGGACAACGCCCAATAGTTTGGCCTCGGAAACGACGTCGACCTCTTGACCGCGAATGGTATTAGGGGCAAACGATGGAGTAAGCTTAGAAAAGCAGACACGCAATTCTTTGGTCTTTGATACGTTTAACTTCATATTATTGTCTGATGACCATTCAGAGCAGCTGATGATGTTAGCGGGTAACTGGGAAGGGGAATTGTTTGATATTATTTCCCAAAGGCTAGTATCATCGACAAATTTAACAGTTTCATCCACTACAGCCAAGTCATTTATCATGATTAAAAATAATAGCGGGCCAAGCTTCGTTCGTTGTGGGACGCCGGCGTTTAAAAACTTCCACTCAGAAAAGAACTGACCAACACGGGTTCTTTGTTGTCTGCCTGTTAGGAAGTTTGCGATCCAGTTGAGTAACACGGGATGAATTTCCATGTCTTTCAATTTTTCCAACAGAATGTTATGATCTAATCTATCAAACGCCTTGGCAAAATCAAGTAAACAAATCCGTATAGTGTTGCCTTGTTTGTCAGCTGCTTCAAACCAATTATGTAGCATGTAGATTAATGCCATACTAGTGCTTGAACCCTTCAGCGAACCAAATTGCAAGGAATCAATTTTTTTTGAGACGGAGTCAAGTAGCCATTTGTAGGGAAAGGATTCAAGAATCTTGCTGATAATTGGTGTGAGGGAGATTGGTCTGAAGTCAGAATCTACATCTTTAGGAGGCGAAGATTTTTGAACTGGTGTAATATTTGCTGCCTTCCATATTGAGGGAACAAATCCTTCACGAACTGATGAATTAAAAATAGAACACAAAGATCGACACAACACTGAAGCGTTTTCCCGGAGAAGCCAAGAAGGAATTTCATCGGGACCAGCAGATGAATGAAGTTTAGATGATAATAGGGCCTTTTCAGTCTCCTCGACAGAGATGCAGAAATCATCTGGAATGTCATATATATCTCTATTGTGGCAAAATAAATAAATAAATAAAAAGTTCTATCCTGTGAGGAAGTTTCGTGATATTCCAAACTAAAGTCAGAAAGTTATAAAAACTTTGCCCAATTTGCTGTCTTTTTTCCCACCGGGTATAGCAATTACGAATCGAGAATCCGACTAACGACTTGTTATTCTATAAATACACGCGCAACGTGTTTGTGACGTTGCTGATATTGAATTATATAGACCGCGTCTAAATGTTAAAAATATCTATTACTCTCAACCATTTTTCGTGAGGTTGTCCCGAATCATGTGAAATATCCTGTACACAGATTGTATTGTGCTTTAATAAAGTCTGGAAATTCGTGGCAGATATATTTAGATTAGTGTTAGATAAAGATTAAATTAGGTTAGATTAAGATTAGGGTTAGGGTTAGTGTTAGGGCTCAACATGTGTCGCGAATTTATTGTATTGATAATTTCGGACTTGTTTAACAATTTACTCATATAGTAAATTAGCCATTCCGAAGTTGATGAGTGGACTGGGACGAAGGTTAAAAAGTGCCCAAATTAAGAAATAATCCAAATCACCAAAAAAGACCACCTCAAAATTAGTAAGTATACAAAGTTGGAAGACGTTTACATGAATATCCTTCGAATAATAGGCTTTCGAAAATCGCGATATCAGTACCATGAAATGTATTGTAATTTTTGTTTTTTGGACTCGCGTCCCAAAAACTTTGTATACTTACTAATTTTGAGGTGGTCTTTTTAGCTATTTGGTTCATTTCTTCATTTGGGCACTTTTTAACACTTGTCCCCAGTCCTCTCATCAACTTCGGAATGGCTAATCCAAAGGTGGAGCTCGTGCTGATTTAAACTCATTAGATTCTGATTTGCCGAGTTCGAATGTCAACACAATTCTGAATTTTAATAACGTAAACAAATCGTATCACGCTCAGGATTCGCCATTATCTTCAATTCTTTGTTGCATTTTATTTATTCAATGGGTTTCTGAGCTACACGGTCAGACGGATTTAAGACTGGAAATTATGAACTATATATACATTCAGTATATACTTCATAATTTCCAGTCTTAAATCCGTCTGACCGCGTGTAGCTCAGTTGTTAGAGCGTCGATCTAGTAATTCGAAGGTCGTGGGTTCAAGACCCAGCCGCGGCAGACAACATCTTTCTGCTTGCGCCGCGGGTATGGAAATTATGAAATACACACCCGAGAATATTTTCAACTTATCTTAATTATCTCTCTTTGGCTAAATTGAGAGACCTAAATTCAGATGTTTCCTCTGATGTTTGCTGAACCTTGGTAGTCTTGGCATCACAAGCAAATTCAAAAAAATATTTTGTTTCCCAAATGTGCATGCAGGTAAATTTTTGTTTTCCTATTTCCTATATATATATTGTGATGTTTCTCTGAGTGTGTATCCACACCGGGTAAGCTTGAAAAATATGTCTGCCAACGTGGGATCGAACCTACAAACTTTGGAATACTAGCCCAATGCTCTGCCAACTGAGCTACGCGGTCAGGACGGTTCGAGTATGTGATATTTCGGAACAGAGTCTATTCCCTCGATATCTATAGCTATCTAATAATCATGATTTTTGGGCTAGTATTCCAAAGGTCGTAGGCAGGGCATTGCGCTAGTATTCCAAAGGTCGTAGGTTCGATTCCCACCGTGGCAAGGCCTACTCCTCATGAGACCTTGACTCGCCGCGAGATAAGGCGAGCCTATTCGAGTTAGGGCGAGATAAGGCGAGTTAAGGAAAAATCTGGATATTGTATACACACTATGTATTTTGCATTGTTTGCACATTATGCATAGCAAGTATGCAGTACTTGAAGTAGCAGGCCTAGAAAAGTGTTTTATTCTATATTCTACAATACATACATGATATGCACAATACCTCGGGACCTAGAAACGAGTTACATCAAAATGAAGCTGGTATATAATTTGAGGCATTATGGATATAGTGTGTATAGAACTGATATTAGAATGTTAGGGTTTGTAATCCAAGTGAGTATATATACATTTTAAGACCTAGCCAGGAACGACTGCGAAAAATGCAGCACAAGTCCTCTGGTAGGAATTGAACCTACGTCCTGCGATTCCGGTGCAGCGCTCTAACCAACTGAGCTACAGAGGCCAGCTGTTGAGCTGTAACCGTAAGTTCATGTATATATATATATATATATATATATATATATATATATATATATATATATATATATATATATATATATATATATATATATATATATATATATATATATATATATATATATATATATATATATATACATATATATATATATACATATATATATATATATATATATATATATACATATATATATATATATGTATATATACATATATGTATATATATATATATATATATATATATATATATATATATATATATATATATATATATATATATATATATATATATATCACAATGCGTAAGCGGCATGGCTCATCCTGTAGAGCGCCCAATATCACCAAATGGCCATAGAGCGATATCTAACTACAGACGGTACCGTTTCGGCCTTATGGGCATCATCAGTGTAGTGCTGATGAGCAGGATGAAAGTGACTGCTATTTTACAGTCACCTTTGATGCCTCACGATGCCTTAGAATCATATATGAGCAGAGTGCTCGATATACGAAGTATAGAGCTGATAAAGATAAAATAAACCTGGTTTACTTCATAAGATTTATTCACTACAAACTTGTTTCGTATGACAAGCAAAAAATAATTGCCAAGTGTAATATGGCTTTATCGCACAGTGTAAATATCGAAAAATTCAGTAGACATTTCAAAGTGAATTTAACTTTTATTAAAAGGACCGCATGTGCTTCTTAAAATTACATACTGTGCTAAAATTACATTTCAATTCTTACTTCTAGAAAGTTATAACTAAGCTAAAACAGGTCATGTCACTAACAGTACTTAGACCTAACATCTCCATTCTACTGTGCATGTAAACCGACAATGGTACAGCTGCCCTTTTCTTGCTTTTTTACCGGCCTGAAATGTAAGTAAATATATTAATTTAGTTTGTTTAAAAGAGGAGTTATAGTTTATTCCAAGAAAATATTAATCTGTTATTTCGAATGTATAATTACATATGTGGAAATGGAGTGAAAATGCAAACATCATCTGTGAAGTGTGAAATTCTGAATTAAAACGTTATTATATTTTATTTATTTAGTATAAACCTACTAGTAGGCTATCATATATCGTGCGTTTTGATTGGCTACGCTACTGGTAGGCTATTAGTGATAGGCTGATAGCCTACTACACGTGTAAAAATTGAGAAAATCAACAACTTGTTCCAGGTTGATATCGACAGGCGTGAACAAGGTTGTACTGGCTACTATGAACAGTATTGTCAACATGTTGTTACAGCATTGTTCAACTGTAACAACTTGGAACAACATGGCAGACAACTTGTTCATAGTTGGCCGCGCAACATTGTTCACGCCTGTCGATATCAACTTGGAACAACCTGTGCGTTTTTAGCCGTGTAGTAGCAACAAGCGGCGAAGGGCGCGAGAGTCAATGGCCGCGTTTTTAAGTATTAAAAGCTGCATTCTGGATTACACACAAACAAAGACTCTTGGAAACTGCTGACACATGCGGGAAAATTTTAAAGTTTTCCCAAATTTGCTCGTGGTTTTGAGCATGAAAGTGACAGGCGATCACCTACTAAAAATTCCTTGCACGTGCTCGGAATTTATTAATTGTTATTAAATCTTGTACTCTCAAGAAGACCGACTACTTGCTAGGCTTTATCTCTGGTTTTATGCGTCAGACAATGACAAAAATACTAGTGTTCGAATCAGCGTGAAAACTTGTATTTACGGATGGAAAATTGATTTCAATATTGATTTCTATTCTTGCGATTTATGGCCTTTGAAAGAAAAGCCGCTCCAAATAATCGTGTACGTTTTCCGAATTCCTTTTTTAGAGGAAAGTTTTCTTTCGAATTAATTTCGGACTCTCACGATTGACTTTTTGCTGCGCCTTATCCAGGGATGCCGGAACGATAAAAAGGCAGGGGTGGCAAACGCACACCAAAGGGCACCTCTATAGACCCCGGTGAAGATATAAACCTATAATTATGTGTTGACTTGCCAGTGAAAGTAAACGCACCTAATCAGGTCACACTCAAGATCACACCTCATGATTTTGCCCAAAAAGAATCACTGGAAATGTGATTTAACAGGTAGTATTTTATAACTAGAAGGGCACATCTGCCTCCCTTGCCCCTCTTAGCAAAATGCAGGAGGGGCAGCTGCCCTCATGCTCCTTCCAGTTCAGTCGTCCCTCGGATTATCTCTGGTTTTTATATGCGCCCAATAAGGACAAAAATACCACCGTTCGATTCAGCGTAAGAGATTATATACACAGATGTCAAATGTATTACTAAATTTATTATGGAGGATAATTACTACCAAAATTAATGTTTGAATTTTGCATTCCAAGTTCCAGATTTTGTTGTTCGTTCCGTGCTTTATGATATAAATGAACTGAAATTTGGTATTAAAGAGTTGAATTTTGATGTTCGCAATTGCATTTGCACTTCAGTTTGCGCAATTTGTCCTTGAGCATTCCATTGTGATGACGTAACATTATGCGTGACCCTCAGAACACAATCTTCAACTCGATTTAAAGTTCGTTTCGAAGTTCCCGCCCAACTTCCGAACTTCGAAACGTAATTGGGAACTTGGAAACGAACTTCGCAACCGCGTCTTGAAAAGTGAACTGAAATCGTGGATAACCTGAAGATGGAGTTACACTCCGAAACGTAGTTATTAAAATAATTTTTTTATACTAAGGCTATATGGTCTAATTATACAAACACAGAATTACTAAAATGTGGCTTAGCGAAAGTTCCGTCATACAAGATTTGAGTAAAAAATTATAATTAACAATTATTCGCCAAAGGCGAGGTGATTTCGATGTCGAGCCTGGGATGAATGATTGTTTTAGTGTAATTGATTGCTGATTATTTGGAAGAAAATCAAAACTACACAAATTTTCGTCATTTAATTGACAAAACGGTTTCGGACGCCATTTCGAACATCGCTTCGGGGATTATCGCGTTATAATTAACTCAACGGCAACCAATCAGCGTGGATAATTTTCAATAATCAACTATGTCATCTAATTAATAAGGAATACCAGTTTAATCCTTCTAGTAGGCTAACCTGAGCAAATGCCAGGAAAAGTCAAGAAAATTTGGACAGATTTGTCAAAAAATAGGTTAAATTAAGGTAACTTTATTAAATACTTCATAAGAATTTGGGCAAACTTTAAACTTTCTTTTGTTCTTCTGTCACTGCTTTCACAGTTTCATCTTTGAAAATATCAATCACATAACTTAGAAAACTTTCAAACAACATGAAAAACCTCGACATTACCACGCTGTACAAGCCGCCATTTTGAAACTACAGGCTCAATATCATTACAGCGTAATTCAGCTCTGAGCATGCATACTACCGGTATTTGTTTCTCTAAACCGGTTTTAGAACTTGTTTTACAAACTGGTTTGACTCGTCTACGACCATGGACTGAGGAAGTGTCAAATCTAGGCAGAGGTCACTTTTCCTACGTTTCCCAGCACAAATAGAGACCTCTGCCAGCAGGGAAATTTTGATGTGGATACAAGAAAAATTTTTTCCTTATACTACACTTTTAAATGATTCAAAATATTTCTATTTTTCGCTTAACATGACATAAAGGCGAAAATTATAGGACACATTGACAACGTCCTTGCCAAACAATACAATTTGCTTTGTTGTGTTTAATTAATTAATGTCCGCGTCATCATGGCAACAGCGTGCATAGATAAATCTCGAAATGAGTCTTTTATCGGTCATTTTAAAAATCACTTTCGGAAAATGTTTTTAATGGTTTGCATCAAAAATAATGTTCATGTAATGACATAATTTCTTTAATCCAAAAATATTATATCGAAATAGATACGGCGCCGGCTTTGTCGATTTATTAGCAGGCAATCAATAACTTACACCCACTTCAGCAAAAATTCCTCGATATGTTGTGAAATATACATTTATTTTTTAAGACGGCTCCCTATACCGTTTTCCACTATGCTGCTTTATAACATTCCACAGACATCTGTCTCTTTCCTTTGTGAAAAGTGTTAAAATATTACCGAAGATATAGGGTGAAACTTAGTTTTCATTTGCTATTCTTTGCTATATCTATGGATGCATTTGACTTGTACGGCAGTCGAAAATCTCTTTTCCGCGGTGGATCCCACATGCATATCGAAAACAACACATGTTTTTTTGTTAATTTACAAATTACAAATTACGTTTGATCGACTACATTACTGCATACGCTACCTAATGGTCAAATAAATTGAGGTCATTGGATGTAAAATGAAAAAGATGATTTTTTAGGCAATAAATGGCTGCGTGTTCTTGCTAAAAATTACAATTTGACAATTTTGCGTCTAATGCTCATTATCATGGCAACAGCGTGGTCAGATCAATCTCAAAATTAGTCAACCCGTCAACTAACTTACAATTGCACTTCACGACGGATTCCTTCATATATAAGCAAAATAGATTCGCGTTTTATAACGCGGTTCCCAAAGGTTTTTGCACTATACTACGCTATACTTTTCCAGAGACTTCTGTTTTTCATTCCGTGCAAAGTGTTAAAAAATTAACAAAAGAATAGGGTAATATTTAGGATCAGTTTTTGCATTTTTTTCCAGCCCTGACGTCTACAATGGTTGCATATCACGACTCCGGCAGTCGAAAATATCGTATTCACGGAGGGTTTTGCATGCATTTCGTAAACAACATTTTTAAATTAAATTACAAAATACATTTGGTCTACAAGCTGATGTACTGTATCACTGTGCTGTTTATATAGTCAAATAAATGTAGACCATTGCATGTAAAATAATAAACCTACTTTTAAAGCTATTAATGGTTAACATAAATTGTTTCCGTTAATTTGGAAATGTTCAACGATTCGTCTGAAATTTCCTCTCATTCGAATAGGTACTACTGTCGTGCAATAGTTTGCGCAATTTGCTCATTCTAAATTCAGTTTTAACGCGATTTGACATTTCATGTGTAGACCGCTTCTTATTTCGCGACGTCTTTTTCGGTCGATCGGAAATGCTGCTAAATTGTGCAGAAGACGCTGTAAATACATGAAGAAACTTTATCCCATATCCAAATGTTCGCGATGCGAACTTTCCATACGTTGTTAAAAATGTTTAAAATATCTTTCGAAAAAAATAGCTTCACATAATGTTTTTCTGAAACGTTATATTAACTGATTTTTAATCATAATATGATCAATTATTTCTCCGTGTTTAAAATTGAAAGATGATTTACTTACTGCAAGGACCATCGTGAACTTTAGTGACATCTTCTTCACTCAAACAATCAGCAATCTCCAACTGGCATTCATTAGAATATGTTTTTCCATCTGATCCACACACTGGGCGATATATCTTCGGACAAGGTTTTAGGCAGTTTGGTTCTTTGAAAATGAAGCAACAACAAAATTGAAAAAAAATATTAAAAAATTCAAATAAGTCATTCTAAAACTTAATTAAAAACGTCCCATAACTCGCATGGACGTCGGGAAAGATTCCATCGCATATACACTGTTATAAACAATACTGTGTATTTTAAGGTGACTCCAAAACGTTTTTGTATTATACTACACTTTACGGACGGATTCTGGAAATATTTGTTTCTTTACTTCACATGACGTGGAGACAAAAATTATTGGACACTTTGTTCCTCCTAAACATTACAATTTGACACTTCAGTCTTTTATGTTCATTGTCATGGCAACAGGGTGGCTAGATCAATGTCAATATTAGCCAGTCCGTCAAATAACTTACATGCACTTCAAGGCGGTTTCCTCGAAATATAACAAAATACATTCGTGTTTTATAATGCGGTTCCCTAAGGTTTTTGGACTATAGTACGGCATAGTATTGCACAGACTTCTGTTCCTTCATTCTGTACAATGTGTTAACAAAATTAACGAAGGAATAAGGTGAAATTTGAGAATACTTTTGGCATTCCTTTCTAGACATAACGTCTACAATGCTTGCATCTAACGAGTACGGCAGTCGAAAATTTCGTATTTCGTGAGCGGTTCTTTATCCATTTCGTAAACAAGGCATGACTTTTAATTAAATTACAAATTACAAATTACATTTGATCTACTGTATTACTGTGCTGCTTATATAGTCAACTAAATATAGAGCTACTTTTAAAGCTATTACTGGTTAATATAAATTGTTTCGTCAATTTGGAAATGTTCAACGATTCCTGTCAAATTTCCTCTCATTTGAATAGGTACTACTGTCGTGCAATAGTTTGCGCAATTCGCTCATTAGAAATTCAGTTTTAACGCGATTTGGCATTTCACGTGTAAAAAAAATTGTTATTTCGAGTCGTCTTTTTTGGTCGATCAGAAATGCTGCTAAATTGTGCAGAAGACCCTGTAAATAGATGAAGAAACTTTATCCCAAATCCAAATGTTGGCGATACGAACTTTCCATATGTTGTTAAAAATGTTTAAAATATCTTTGGAAAAAAATAGCTTCACATAATGTTTTTCTGAAACGTTAAATTAACTGATTTTTAATGATAATATGATAAATTATTTATGCGCGTTTAAAATTGAAAGACGGTTTACTTACTGCAAGGACCATCGTGAACTTTAGTGATATCTTCTTCACTCAAACAATCGGCATTCTCCAACAGGCATTCATTAGAATATGTTTTTCCATCTGATCCACACACTGGGCGATATATCAGCGGACAAGGTTTTAGGCAGTTTGGTTCTTTTAAATGAAGCAACAACAGAATTGAAAAAAAAAAAATTAATTAAAAAATTAAAATAAGTTATTCTAAAACTCAATTAAAAACGTCGCATAACTTGCATGGACGTCGAGAAAGAGTCCATCGCATATACACTTTGATAAACTATACTGTGTATTTTAAGGTGACTCCAAAACGTTTTTGTATTATACTACACTTTACGGATGGGTTCTGGAAATATTTGTTTCTTTACTTCACATGACGTGCAGACAAAAATTATTGCATGGACACTTTGTTCCTTCTAAACATTACAATTTGACACTTCTGTGTTTTATGTTCGTTATCATGGCAACAGCGTGGCTAGATCAATCTCAACAATAGTCAGTCCGTCAAATAACTTACATGCACTTCAAGACGGTTTCCTCGAAGTATAGCAAAATACATTCGTATTTTATAATGCGGTTCCCTAAGGTTTTTGGACTATAGTACGGTATAGTATTCCACAGACTTCTGTTGCTCCATTCTGTGCAATGTGTTAACAATATTAACGAAGGAATAAGGCGAAATTTGAGTATACTTTTGGCATTTCTTTTTAGACCTGACGTCTAAAATGGTTGAATCTGACGAGTAAGGCAGTCGAAAATTTCGTACTTCGTGAGCGCTTCTCCATGCACTTCGTAAAAAAGGCATGACTTTTTAATTAAATTACAAATTAGATTTGATCTACTGTATCACTGTGCTCCTTATATAGTCAACTAAATGTAGATCATTGCATGTAAAGCAATAAAGCAACTTTTAAAGCTATTACTTTTTAAAATAAATTGCTTCCGTTAATTTGGAAATGTTCAGCGATTCGTGTCAAATTTCCTCCCATTCGAATAGGTACTACTTTCGTGCAATAGTTTGCGCAATTCGCTCATTCGAAATTCAGTTTTAACGCGATTTGATATTTCACATGTAGACCGCTTGTTATTTGGAGTCGTCTTTTTCGGTCGATCAGAAATGCTGCTAAATTGTGCAGAAGACGCTGTAAATAGATGAAGAAACTTTATCCCATATCCAAATGTTCGCGATGCGAACTTTCCATACGTTGTTAAAAATATTTAAAATATCTTTGGAAAAAAATAGCTTCACATGATGTTTTTCTGAAACGTTAAATTAACTGCTTTTTAATGATAATATGATAAATTATTTATGCGTGTTTAAAATTAAAGATGGTTTACTTACTGCAAGGACCATCGTGAACTTTAGTGATATCTTCCTCGCACAAACAATCTGCAATCTCCAACTCACATTCATTAGAATATGTTTTTCCATTTGATCCACACACTGGGCGATATATCTCCTGACAAGGTTTTAGGCAGTTTGGTTCTTTGGAAATTAAGCAGCAAGAAAATTGAAAAAAATTATTAAAAAATTCAAATAAGTCATTCTAAAACTCAATTCAAAACATTGCATAACTTGCATGGAGTTCGGGAAATATTCCATCGCATATACACTGTTATAATCTATACTGTGTATTTCAAGGTGACTCCAAAACGTTTTTGTAGTATACTACACTTTACGGACGGATTCTGGAAATATTTGTTTCTTTACTTCACATGACGTGGAGACAAATATTATTGGACACTTTGTTCCTGCTAAACATTACAATTTGACACTTCTGTGTTTTATGTTCATTATCATGGGAACAGCATGGCTAGGTCAATCTCAATATTAGTCAGCCCGTCAAATAACTTACATGCACTTCAACACGGTTTCCTCGAAATATAACAAAATACATTCGTGTTTTATAATGCGGTTCCCTAAGGTTTTTGGACTATAGTGCGGCATAGTATTGCACAGAGTTCTGTTTCTTCATTCTGTGCAATGTGTTAACAAAATTAACGAAGGAATAAGGTGAAATTTGAGTATACTTTTGGCATTTCTTTCTAGACCTAACGTCTACAATAGTTGCATCTGACGAGTACGGCAGTCGAAAATTTCGAACTTTGTGTATGGTTCTTCATGCATTTCTTAAACAAGGCATGACTTTTTAATTAAATTACAAATTACAAATTGCATTTGATCTACTGTATTACTGTGCTGCTTATATACTCAACTAAATGTAGATCATTGCATGTAAAGTAATAATACTACTTTTAAAGCTATTACTGGTTAATATAAATTGTTTCCGTTAATTTGGAAATGTGCAATGCGTCGTGTCAAATTTCCTCCCATTCGAATAGGTACTACTGTCGTGCAATAGTTTGCGCAATTCGCTCATTCGAAATTCAGTTTTAGCGCGATTTGACATTTTACGTGTAGACCGCTTGTTATTTGGAGTCGTCTTTTTCGGTCGATCAGAAATGCTGCTAAATTGTGCAGAACATGCTGTAAATGGATGAAGAAACTTTATCCCATAACCAAATGTTCGCGATGCGAACTTTCCGTACGTTGCTAAAAATGTTTAAAATATCTCTGGAAAAAAATAGTTTCACATAATGTTTTTCTGAAACGTTAAATTAACTGATTTCTAATGATAATATGATAAATCATTTATGCGCGTTTAAAATTGAAAGACGGTTTACTTACTGCAAGGACCATCGTGAACTTTAGTGATATCTTCTTCACTCAAACAATCGGCATTCTCCAACAGGCATTCATTAGAATATGTTTTTCCATCTGATCCACACACTGGGCGATATATCAGCGGACAAGGTTTTAGGCAGTTTGGTTCTTTTAAATGAAGCAACAAGAGAATTGAAAAAAAAATTATTAAAAAATTAAAATAAGTCATTCTAAAACTCAATTAAAAACGTCGCATAACTTGCATGGACGTCGGGAAAGAGTCCTTCGCATATACACTTTGATAAACTATACTGTGTATTTTAAGGTGACTCCAAAACGTTTTTGTATTATACTACACTTTACGGATGGGTTCTGGAAATAGTTGTTTCTTTACTTCACATGACGTGCAGACAAAAATTATTGCATGGACACTTTGTTCCTTCTTAACATTACAATTTGACACTTCTGTGTTTTATGTTCATTATCATGGCAACGGCGTGGCTAGATCAATCTCAACAATAGTCAGTCCGTCAAATAACTTACATGCACTTCAAGACGGTTTCCTCGAAGTATAGCAAAATACATTCGTATGTTATAATGCGGTTCCCTAAGGTTTTTGGACTATAGTACGGTATAGTATTCCACAGACTTCTGTTGCTCCATTCTGTGCAATGTGTTAACAATATTAACGAAGGAATAAGGCGAAATTTGAGTATACTTTTGGCATTTCTTTTTAGACCTGACGTCTAAAATGGTTGCATCTGAGGAGTAAGGCAGTCGAAAATTTCGTACTTCGTGAGCGCTTCTCCATGCATTTCGTAAAAAAGGCATGACTTTTTAATTAAATTACAAATTAGATTTGATCTACTGTATCACTGTGCTCCTTATATAGTCAACTAAATGTAGATCATTGCATGTAAAGCAATAAAGCAACTTTTAAAGCTATTACTTTTTAAAATAAATTGCTTCCGTTAATTTGGAAATGTTCAGCGATTCGTGTCAAATTTCCTCCCATTCGAATAGGTACTACTTTCGTGCAATAGTTTGCGCAATTCGCTCATTCGAAATTCAGTTTTAACGCGATTTGATATTTCACATGTAGACCGCTTGTTATTTGGAGTCGTCTTTTTCGGTCGATCAGAAATGCTGCTAAATTGTGCAGAAGACGCTGTAAATAGATGAAGAAACTTTATCCCATATCCAAATGTTCGCGATGCGAACTTTCCATACGTTGTTAAAAATATTTAAAATATCTTTGGAAAAAAATAGCTTCACATGATGTTTTTCTGAAACGTTAAATTAACTGCTTTTTAATGATAATATGATAAATTATTTATACGCGTTTAAAATTAAAGATGGTTTACTTACTGCAAGGACCATCGTGAACTTTAGTGATATCTTCCTCGCACAAACAATCTGCAATCTCCAACTCACATTCATTAGAATATGTTTTTCCATTTGATCCACACACTGGGCGATATATCTCCTGACAAGGTTTTAGGCAGTTTGGTTCTTTGGAAATTAAGCAGCAAGAAAATTGAAAAAAATTATTAAAAAATTCAAATAAGTCATTCTAAAACTCAATTCAAAACATTGCATAACTTGCATGGAGTTCGGGAAATATTCCATCGCATATACACTGTTATAATCTATACTGTGTATTTCAAGGTGACTCCAAAACGTTTTTGTAGTATACTACACTTTACGGACGGATTCTGGAAATATTTGTTTCTTTACTTCACATGACGTGGAGACAAATATTATTGGACACTTTGTTCCTGCTAAACATTACAATTTGACACTTCTGTGTTTTATGTTCATTATCATGGGAACAGCATGGCTAGGTCAATCTCAATATTAGTCAGCCCGTCAAATAACTTACATGCACTTCAACACGGTTTCCTCGAAATATAACAAAATACATTCGTGTTTTATAATGCGGTTCCCTAAGGTTTTTGGACTATAGTGCGGCATAGTATTGCACAGACTTCTGTTTCTTCATTCTGTGCAATGTGTTAACAAAATTAACGAAGGAATAAGGTGAAATTTGAGTATACTTTTGGCATTTCTTTCCAGACCTAACGTCTACAATAGTTGCATCTGACGAGTACGGCAGTCGAAAATTTCGAACTTCGTGAGCGGTTCTTCATGCATTTCGTAAACAAGGCATGACTTTTTAATTAAATTACAAATTACATTTGATCTACTGTATTACTGTGCTGCTTATATAGTCAACTAAATGTAGAGCTACTTTTAAAGCTATTACTGGTTAATATAAATTGTTTCGTCGATTTGGAAATGTTCAACGATTCGTGTCAAATTTCCGCTCATTAGAATAGGTACTACTGTCGTGCAATAGTTTGCGCAATTCGATCATTAGAAATTCAGTTTTAACGCGATTTGGCATTTCACGTGTAGACCGCTTGTTATTTCGAGTCGTCTTTTCGGTCGATCAGAAATGCTGCTAAATTGTGCAGAAGACGCTGTAAATAGATGAAGAAACTTTATCCCATATCCAAATGGTCGCGATGCGAACTTTCTATAAGTTGTTAAAAATGTTTAAAATATCTTTGGAAAAAAATAGCTTCACATAATGTTTTTTTGAAACGTTAAATTAACTGATTTTTAATGATAATATGATAAATTATTTATGCGCGTTTAAAATTGAAAGACGGTTTACTTACTGCAAGGACCATCGTGAACTTTAGTGATATCTTCTTCACTCAAACAATCGGCAATCTCCAACAGGCATTCATTAGAATACGTTTTTCCATCTGATCCACACACTGGGCGATATATCTTCGGACAAGGTTTTACGCAGTTTGGTTCTTTGAAAATGAAGCAACAACAAAATTGAAAAAAATTATTAAAAATTCAAATAAGTCATTCTAAAACTCAGTTAAAAACGTTGCATAACTTGCATGGACTTCCGGAAAGATTCCATAGCATATACACTTTTATAAACTATACTGTGTATTTTAAGGTGACTCCAATACGTTTTTGTATTATACTACACATTAAGGACGGGTTCTGGAAATATTTGTTTCTTTACTACACATGACGTGAAGACAAAAATTATTGGACACTTTGTTGCTCCTAAACATTACAATTTGACACTTCTGTGTTTTATGTTCATTATCATGGCAACAGCGTGGCTAGTTCAATCTCAATATTAGTCAGTCCGTCAAATAACTTACATGCACTTCAAGACGGTTTCCTCGAAATATAACAAAATATATTCGTGTTTTATAATGCGGTTTCCTAAGGTTTTTGGACTATAGTACGGCATAGTATTGCACAGACTTCTGTTGCTTCATTCTGTCCAATGTGTTAAAATAATTAACGAAGGAATAAGCTGAAATTTTAGTATACATTTGGCATTTCTTTCTAGACCTAACGTCTACAATGGTTACATCTGACGAGTACGGTAGTCGAAAATTTCGAACTTTGTGAGTGGTTCTTCATGCATTTCGTAAACAAGGCATGACTTTTTAATTAAATTACAAATTACGAATTACATTTGATCTATTGTGTTACTGTGCTGCTAACCTGAAGTTCAGGCCCTAATCACAGAATAGGGCCTGACACAAAACCTATCTAAAGTGTGGGATTCCCGTCCATCTGGTGGACGGGAAATCTGATTGGTTGATCAGCGTCATGAATGATTTTGATTGGTTGCAAGTTCACATAAACAACAGTTTTAAAAATAGCTCGGTCATAAGGCGAGAATTAATATAAAGGTCAAACGCATGTAACAAATTCCATTATCGATTTCTTCGAATTTCTTTTCTTTTAATATGCTTTATGGCAGAAAATAAATCAAACAAACAGTATTTTGAAAGGGCTTCATCAAAATCTTTGACGAATTTTGGACACACACGACGCTGAAAGAACAGCCAAACTAGTCATGTATTCGAAAGCTTGTTGTTGACAGTCAAGATGTTCGGCCAACTGGCTTCGCCGGCAAAAGTCTTATTTTTAATATCAGGTCCCACCGGCGTTGTTTTCTGAGCTAAATCGCCTTCTTTGTGATACGATTGAGAATTTAATTGTTAATGTTGTTAGCCCGTTAGTCGTTAGAGTATATCCGCGTCCAGCAAATTGAGACCATGAGAAAGCTTGGCAGTCAAGCCGTGCACAGAACTGACTAATTAAATATTTGTTTGCTGTTCGGTTAAATAGAGAAACTGACTCTTAATTATATAAAAGTACCTTGAATTTTTAAGTTTAATTAAAAAGCAAAATGCACACTCTGCGGACATGTTCATGAGAATATAATTTTTTTGTGTAACGAAATCTACAACACTTGTCAATCATATTGCATGCTGTGTCTGAAAATAACATGTGGGCGTCCCACGGTCTAGACAGGTTTTGTGTCAGGCCCTATTTCAAATTAGGGCCTGAACTTCAGGTTACTGTGCTGCTTATATAGTCAACTAAATGTAGATCATTGCATGTAAAGTAATAATACTACTTTTAAAGCTATTACTGGTTAATATAAAATGTTTCCGTTAATTTGGAAATGTGCAACGATTCGTGTCAAATTTCCTCCCATTCGAATAGGTACTACTGTCGTGCAATAGTTTGCGCAATTCGCTCATTCCAAATTCAGTTTTAACGCGATTTGACATTTTACGTGTAAACCCCTTGTTATTTGGAGTCGTCTTTTTCGGTCGATCAGAAATGCTGCTAAATTGTGCAGAAGACGCTGTAAATAGATGAAGAAACTTTATCCCATATCCAAA
>CACRXK020003165.1:0-37901 GCA_902702795.2 Paramuricea clavata | reverse complement strand
TTTACACTATGCAAGATTGGGCCACTTGTGGATGAACGTGTACAGCCAAATAGAAAATGAAAGGTCATGATTTGGCACGTAGTGTTTGTGAAAAAAACAACATTGTTTAAAGAAGTCTGGATCTTATAAGGCATGTATCAAAATAAATGAGAATCAATCTGGAGGCCTGTCGATGTACAGTTAGTCGTGCATGATTGTACTTTTCCAGCCAGTATTGTCAATAGAACATTTGCATGATGATGTATCGTCACTTGTTTATTAACTACAACAAAATACATCATCATGCAAGTGGCTCTGTAGAAACGGTTTTGAACTTTATATGGTATTCTAATTTATGTTAATCCACTCTGCAAATAGGTAGTTGGTGCTTTATGTAAAATAACAATATAGTTGACATTTCAAGAATATACATAACATACACAGTTGTTGTTTTTGAGAATATACACAGCCAAGGTTTTTGAAGGTTTTTATCCAAGATTTAGAACGAATATACAAGTAGTAAACCTGAGATTACTGCCTTACAGTTGAATTGTCTTTACACAAAGAATGGATGTTGCTTCCAAAAGATGGCGATCCAAATTGGTTTTTGTACTAATTTGCATTCCACAGACATTGCAAGAACGTTTCTCCCCAGAGTGAATAGATAGATGTCTGGTAAGGTTATGCTTGCTAGCAAAAACGTTTCCACAGTCCTTGCATTTGAATGTTTTCATATGAACTTTATCCATGTGTTTTTTTAATAATGATGAGTGGCTAAATACTTGGTCACACTCACTGCAATTGATTGCAGCACAACCTTTGCTGTGGTAGCAAAAATTTTTCTCCCAATTAGAATATTTAAGGCACTTCATACACTGCCTTTTTTCTTCACTTAGCCCAGTGTTGAGATCTTTTCTTCTTTGGGCTTCATTTCTCCATTCCTAAAGGACGGGTACATGCAGTTTAGTAAGTGGCTTGTTATCGATTATTTAAAGGAAAGTACTTTAACCATTAGGGATTGTTCATTTTTTATCAGGAGGAAGGGGCTTGGTGGTTTTTGCAGGGAGGCCACCAGAAAAAATAGCGATGTGAGAGGGGGGTCATCTTAGGAAACTTAAGTGTTTGTTGGCTGTCATTGTAAACACATCTCAGAAAATCTTAGAAAATCTTAGAAAATGGTGCATATTTTTCGCTACTGGTATATGGGATTAAAGTTTCTCTTTTGGAAGCAGTGAAGCAGCTCATCTGATTTATGTTTGTTGCGTCCTCACATAATTTGTATCTATCCCCTGAATACGAGTGTCAGCCGAGCCTGTCGGTAGTATACTATGGTATACTACGATACATCGCGGCTACCAGCCGGCAATACGGCTATCAGCCGGGCGTGTCTGTAATATACTATAGTATACTACAGACACGCCCGGCTGATAGCCGTATTGCCGGCTGGTACCCGGATGTATTGTAGTATACTACAGTATACTACCGACAGGCTTGGCTGACAGTTGTATTGCATTGTAGTATTGTATTACAGTTAAATAACCCCGGTTGGTAGGTGTGATGTTTTGCAGTACACTATAGTATAGTATACTACAGACACGCTCGGCTGATAGCCGTATTGCCGGCTGGTACCCGGATGTATTGTAGTATACTATAGTATACTACTGACAGGCTCGGCTGACACTCGTATTGCATTGTAGTATTGTATTACAATTAAATAACCCCAGCTGGTAGCCGTGATCTATGCAGTGATGTGTTGGAAGAGTAGATACGGCTCGGCTGCTACTGTACGTACCTTGGCCGTGTACAATGGTGTACGTATTTACGCAATCATAAATCGCCCAGGCTAAGAATAACTGTATATATACAATTAATGTTTAATGTTGTTTAATGTTTAATGTTTACAAAAATTTACGAAAAAGATTATATGTTGCATTACCTGCAAGTAGGCAAGCTAGTCGTGGCAGGCAATGAATTTAAGTGTAGGTAGTTTAAGTAAGTTTAGAAAAATATTTTTACAAATAAGTGAAGGAAAGTATATAAAGTTAATTGATTATGAAAAATATTGTAATTTTAAATACAGTATTACAGATCTAGCATTACAGAGAAAAGGCAAGCAGCTGAAACATCCTTATCTAGTATTCTATTTCAAAAGATTTTTAAGGTAATTTAAACCATCATAGTTACAATTGGCAATCTTGCTATTATCATGGGCACATCAACATAGTGATTCTCAGTTGTAAGAATTGTAAAGAGGGCCTGGCACATTTTTTGTTTAAATATCTTTTTACTTTTTGAGCGAAGGCCCTGGTCAATACTATTCCAAATTTCCGCAACCAAGTCGAGAAAACGAACATTTCTGAAGCTCTAGGCGAGAATATTTTATATAAAAATTATCTTTCTTCGCCGCTCTTGAATTATAATTGTGAACCTCAGATGTTTTTTTGAAAAGTTCTTGTAGAGTTGTTGGCGAATCTCCGGTTGATATATCGTATAACATGTTAGCAGATTCTTTGATATACATCATATTAATAGGAAGAGAATTTGAAGAAACAAACAAGGGAATTGCATGATTATCAAATGATTTAAAATACATCAGACATAAAACGCGTTTTTGTAATATAAGAAGTTTCTTTATGTGAAACTTGGCAGCATTTCCCCATGCAGACAGTCCATACGAAAGATAAGGTAAAATTATATATCTAGTATGGTATGATTTGGAATAAAATATTGCAATTTTGAGATAATCCCAACATTTTTACTAATCTTTAATGCAATATAGTCAATGTGATGCTTCCAACTTAAGTGGCAATCAATAATGATACCAAGATACTTTATATATTCTTTGCATTCGAGTGGTGTGTATTGCTTAGAATTATTATCATACATGCTAATTACTGGATGATAATTTACTGATTTCTGGTGTGGGCGAAAAATAACAAAATTTGACTTTTTTATATTAAGCGTCAGTTTGTTGGTATTAAGCCATTTGCAAACATTATTCAATTCAGAATTTACAACAGATTCAAGTGTTTTCAAGTTTTTATTAGCATATAGTAGGTTGGTATCATCCGCAAAAAGAAAAAAATTAAAAACGTTTGATGGAAGAGAACCAGTCATTTACCACTCCCCTAATACCGTAATGATTTAATTTACCCAACAGTATATCGTGGTCTACCGTATCAAAGGCTTTCTTCAAGTCTATAAATATACCGCAGGAATAAAGTTTATTATCCATGTTAGTTTGGATTTTGTTAACAATGTCGAGAATGGCATGTTGTGTAGAATGTTGTTGACGGAAACCATATTGTGAGGGACACAAGATATTTTTCATATTTAGGTATTTGTCTAAACGTTTATACATGATTTTTTCAAAAATTTTATTAAATACCAATAAAAGGGAGGGATATGGGTCGGTAATTATTCGGTTCAGTTTCATCCTCCGCTTGGTAAATTGGAATTATTTTCGCAATTTTGAGTTTATTAGGATAAATTCCAGTTTCAATCGACCGATTAAAAATATCTGCCAAAGGTTTGCTCAGAATGTGTTTTGCACATTTAAATAATCCTCGAAGGGCATGAGTATAAACCCTCAGCTTTTTTGGTTGGTAGTGTGATAATTTCAAGTTCAATATCTCTTTCAGTTATCGGAATGAAAACAAATGAATCTAGTTGAGATGTGTAGTTAAGGCTATTTGTATATTGAAGGTAATCAGAATAATGTTTTTCAGAATGTGGCATTTTAGCAGCTAATCTTTGTCCACATGTAGCAAAATGTTTATTCAAGATGTTAGATATATTTTTAGGATCAAATGTTAATCGAGAAGTAGGATCCTGTCGCATGGCACCAATATTATTTTTATTATTACGGCTACGTCCTAAAATTTCCCTTATTCCTTCCCATTTCTTACTCATATTTGTGTGATTCAAGTTGAAATATTTTTCATAGTACAATTTTTTGCTGGCTCGGAGTAAAGTAACAATATAGTTTCTATATATTTTATACTGAGTTACATTATTGGTGTGAAATAACTTATTTTTAACTTTAATAGATGCCCTTATTCCTCTAGTTACCCATGGCTTGGATAATTGTTTTGCTTTACGCCTAGAAATGGTCTTGATAGGAGCATGTTTATTTATTAGTTTATTTACTTTATTAAAAAAAGTCGAAAATAACTTGTTAGGATTATTCTCTGGTTCCATTACGACAAAATCCCAATTTATCTCTGAAAGTTCTTGGTTAAATAAAGTATTGGAGAATGATGAATAGTCACAATATTTACGTTTTTGGATGTTTTGTCTGACGGTAATGGAATCTAGGATACAAAATTGTGAAAAATGATCGCTTACATCAGATATTATGTTCCCACTAACTAACACATTGGAAGGGTTATTAATAAATATGTTGTCAATTAATGTGGCTGATTCCCCATGGACGCGCGAGGGTTTATCGATGCTAGGGATCATTGAACAGCTTTGTAAATATAATAAAAAATTATGTGCATAATTACACCCATCAAGTTTTAATAGGTCTATGTTGAAATCACCCATGATAAACACATATTTGCCTGTTGATGTGTATTGCTCTAGTTTTTGTTCAAAATACGCTTGGAATGTCTCAGGTGAATTGTGTTGTCTGTATACAACACAGCATATAATATTTTTCTTGCTAGGAATGATAATTTCAATCCAAAGCGCTTGATAAGCTGTATTAGCAGATTTTTCAATAACAGTATAACTAAATTCATTATTAATATACATTCCAACCCCTCCAGCAGCTAAAGGGGTTGGAATAAATTCAAATGAGTAGTCAGAGATGCTGTAATTAAAACCGTCTAAGTTGGTATCTTTAATGCGTGTCTCTGTGATGCCAATAACACTAAAAGGAAATTTCAATTCGTCTAACATTTGAACTTGTAAATGTTCTAAGTTCTTTCTTAAACTACTTACATTATTATGAAATAAGGAGAAATGATTATTTGATAAACGATGATTACCCTTTTTGATTTTAGTAAAATTCTCAGGAGAATAGTATTTGCAATGAATATGGTGGTTCATCACATTTTGATCGGGGTTAATATTAGAATTTGATCGTATATTTAGATTAAATACGTCAAGATCATAAATACTTGTAAGCTTATTTAATTGTCTTTCAGTTGAAGGTCTGCTAGTCAGAAAGAAATCATTATATATACCGTAGAAAGGTAGTTCACGAAAATTTGACTTATGTGCATTAACTTCGTGTTTACTCGTCATCAATTAAACAAACATATGATATAGTCAATGAAAACGTCTGATACTTAGCTTTAATCATTCAGCATTGAGTCGTTGCCAGTTGATTCCTGTTGTATTAAGTTGGTAAGATCTTGTAGTGATTTCATTTTGGTAATTCGTGAATTTTCAGCTTTTGGTAAGCAAATAGAACTGTTTTTGACCCAACAGAACTTGTATCCCATCGTCTTTTGATATTTTTTAGCTTCGTAAAGAAGTGATTGAAGGCGGGGCGTTAGATGGTCATATATATTCACTCGAAAGTCAGGATTGCTGATCGTTCCGATACCAAGCTGTTCGGATGTTACACTAGACGATTCTTTACGAGCAGCCATGACTTTTCTTTTTGCAAGTCATCGAACAAACTTGCATATTATTGCATCGGGATACTGTGAAACCCTGCGATGAGGAACGCGGTGTGCAATGTCTATGTCTTGAAGAGAGACATCTTCCACGCCCATAGCTGAAAATAGCTTAACACAAAGTTTAGCTGTAGCTTCTACCGATTCCCTTTCACTGATTTGAGGTACATTAGTTATTTTTATATTATACTGGTAACTGTATTCTTCGCTCGCTTCAATTGCTTCGGCAATTTCATCACACCTTCTGCTGACCTTATCTAGATTTTTGTCGATGCGATTAAGGTCTTGGCTGGCTTGTTTGCGAAAAGCATGTAGATCGTCGTACTGTTTACTCAAAAATTCTATAGCTTTAGCTTGTTCTTCGCCTACGAAGTGATTTGGATTGGCGTTATCTCGTGTCTTTTCAATGGCCGTCTTTGCAATACTCATTTGTGTGTTTAAATCTTGACTGACTTTATTTAATTGACTCTTTAAGTCTTGAATCTCAAATCATAGCAATTGGTTTTCATTCTTAAGTGCTTTTGTTGCCATAACTTAATTCATAAAAATATTTTTCAAAGTTTTATGGCGGAGCTTCAAAATCATTGACCGTTCAGCTCGAACGGTGCTTCACGATTAACATATTTTCTGTGTAAGACGTGGTAGCGCACAGGGACAACACTCAGCGTGTATGCTGAGGGTCGTGGGTTCAATCCCGGAGTGCACGCAAGCAATTTGAATTTTTTCTTTGCCGAAATTGGGTTTTTTCCTCATTTATTTACCTGTCGCATAGCTAGCTATATGCATTGGGAAGATGAATTTAGATGCATTTCGATGATTTTTGGAAAAATTAATGTAATTTTGGTGGTTTTCTGCTTATGAAACATTCTAGAACCAGTCTCCGAAATGTGCGCATTTTTTGAACGAATAGTATACTATAGTACAGCCCAGCTGGCAGCCGAGCAATCGGAGACAAAATTTCCGGCTGTCAGCCGGCGTCAAACGCGCTGATCGGGTGAGTATTTCTAACAAATGTTGACGAATTTAACTGAATTTTGGCACAAGAATGAGTTTAAGAAACATTGTATGGCAAAAAGAGTCTGTGGAAAATACCAGGAAACAGTCTTAAGAAATAATCTTGGCGGGATGCAGCGAAACGTGACTATGTAAGTTTGAAATACAATTTATAAAGATTTTCTTAGTCTAAAATATGTTGTTTGAGTTTGAATCTTGTGTTCTAGTTTAAGTTGTGTGCCTTTATGAGTTTATAATCATTTCCCAAGTTGTGCAATTAATGATTAACACTACTCAGGATATATGAAAAATGTGCCAAATTGCACTCGCCTCGGCGGCTCGTGCAATTTTGGCACATTTTTCAAATATCACTTGTAGTGTTAATCATTAATTGCACTCCTTCCCGTGTGATTACCTATTCTAATTAAACAGCATATTTTATGAAATGTTGCACTATTTCCATTTAACCAAAATACATGGGAAGTATAAGGTTAGAAGAACAGGAAACAGTGCATCTAAACCTACTGTATAAAATATTATCTAGAGTGATAAAATATTAAAATTATTTATACCTATTTATATATTTACATGTTAACTTCTTAACTTATTTATTTTTTAAAATTATGATTTTACATTGTGGGTGCAACAGAACTTGGTTCCGGCCGGTTAGTTCCTGCCAGAACTCCGATTTTTCAGAGTTCCAGCCAGAACTAATAAAAAAAGCATGACCGGAACTGGAACTCTGTTGTTTTCAGAGTGATAGAATATCATACGTTTTTGTGTCTAACAAAAGTTCACAGTAGGAAGAAATTTGAACTACACAAGGAAAATGTACATTTAACACGTTTGTCAATCTTTTTATTCTGACATTGTGAGCCCTCTTTGATGACTTGAAGTGTCTGCCTGTCTGGCAGCAGACAAAGTAACATATGACCATATATGGCTTAATAAATCAGTTCCGGCCAGAACTTTTTTGCAGTTCCAGCCGGAACTTTAAAAATTGGTTCCGGTGCACCCTTATTTTACATATTACCCAAACTTAATGTCAATAATATATACTATGGTGTAATGCGAAGTAATGTAAAACTGATGAAGTATGAATAAAGTTTAAAATATGCCTTATTATTGCTTTACTGGACAGTCTGCATTATGATATGCAATGAGTATACAACAATATACTTAATACACTTTCCAATGTGGGCAATGATTGAGTAATGTCTGCAGGTTGTGGTGTTTCAGTTCACATTGTGATGCTGTTTGGTTGTATGTCTCAGATTTAACATTTACAGGCGTGTGTGTTTTGGTAAAATGATCTTTTCTGTTGTCAATTACAAGCTCAGCCAAATGGTCACTTATAGACAAGCCAAAATATGATGAGATTCAGCCTCCTCCAAGGAAACAAATCTTTTTCTGTAGGAAATGTATACCCTCGACCTTTAAGTCAACTATCTGAAAGACATAAAGATAAAATGAAACAAGTTAATTGTACTGTTCTGAAATATATATCAGGTGTTGATGAAAAATTGGCCATTTTATTATAGGGAGATATGAAGTGATTATGACTATGGGGTCATTCATAGCATAATTTTGACAAGAATATAGCCTTATGCTGGTGAATAGAGTTCATAAGATGTCAATGATATATCCATGCAGCATCGTTATTCCTGACATTCAACAAAAGTACACACTGGGAGGGGGGTTCTTAACCTTTCAAACTGAAAGCATAGTGACCACACTCCTCACCTGCCCTCCCCTCCTATTTTGTGTGAAGGTCTTTAACCCTAATGCGCAACCCCTCGCTAGAAATTTTTCCACTCCTTTAAAAAATATGAAAATCGGTCCTTGAACAGCATCTTGATCATACTCGTATACCTGACTCCACCCAATAATTTCAGCTAGCTTTCATTTTGAAAAATGTAACATGCGGGCCACTTGCTATACCTGGCCAATAAGGGGCTCCCATAGTCTGATGACATCAAAAATCATATATCTAGGTGCACTTGCTTGGGTATTACAACTCGAAACATCAAACATATACACGCTTAGCAGTATTCTCATTAGCAAATCATGAGATTACATTTCATAGCAAATTTCCCCAGTATCAACTGTAAATATCAGTCTTAAACAAGCCATTGTCTCTTTAATACTTCATCAATATAATAGAAAATGGATAAGAACAATTGAGAAAGGGTATGAACTCATGTTCCTATATATCAAAACTGAGAAATATATGATTGCAGGCCATTGTATGATGAATTGAATATCATTGTGTTTTCGCGCCATTTGGTGTGGTAACCGGAATGTTGCGTGTTTGAATCTGGTTTGAATAAATCAAGCACCAAATACCCCATTTCGGAAAGTCATTAACTTCTCGGTTTGAGGGGTCGTTTTTGATTTCTTGGTATCATTTGAAAGAACAACTTCTCTTCTATGTACTGGTATGATTTTTTTGACTTTTTCTATTTTAAACTATAAACGACCCCATTATATATTGAAACCAATTTCCGGCAGTGTGCAATGACCCGGGAAATAGGTCAAAACATACGCAAATTATTTGCCCCAAAAAGTATCAAATAACCCAAATAAAATATTTATATAGTAAATTTCAATCCCAAGAACATATTGTTAATAAATACCTTTGAAACTTTCGTGATTTTCAGCGAGAAAAAATTTGATGAAAACTCAATTGAGAAAAAAATTCACAATTGAGAAAAAAATCTGCCGCAATGCATCATGGTATAGTGACAATTCCTCCTCTGGTATCGCATATATCCTTGCAGTAGCTCAGAAGATTGGAGACGACCTTTCGAGGCACTGTGAGGCTTCCCGGGTATCTACATTATAAGTACCCAATGAAGCTATATATATATAAAAACTGGATAGCTGTTTTGCAAAATTGTGAGCAATTTCAAGTATGTTCAGTTTTTTTTGTACACTGTGTATAATGTATCAGGGTTCGAATTAATTCTGAAGAAAAAATGGTTTGTGAATTGATTTTTTATTTTAAGGAAATTTTAAGGAATTTTCACCTAATTGGAAGTTAAAAAGTGAAAGCACTGTAATTCTCAAAATTCAAATATATACATTGCAAACTCACAAAGAAATAGAATTTTGGGTGGAGTTAAATAGTTTTTAAGTACCATTTAACAAGAATATCTTCAAAATATATGATCCCTTCATCACATGTACAGACAGAGAAATTAATTTATTATTGTATATTTTTATCAATTTGACAGACTTTTGATTCGTGATTTTGACCAATTTTTATGAATCACGAACCATTATTTCGCACCCTGTGTATTTACTCGTGCGAGGGCTCTTTAAATTTTCAGAGTTTCAGATGTGGCACACATTATTTAAAAAATCTTTTATTTTTGTGAATTAGAACAAGAACTTTTAACAATAAAATAAACAAGTTTTAAATGTCTTTCTCATGGTGGAAGGTGTTTACACTGTTTAGTGTGGTGCTCTTTAAAAAAAGTTAATCTGAATGAGCTAAGTTGGAATGTACATATCACCGAAATAAATAAGAAAGCAATAAATCAGTTGAATTTCATCAAACATAATAGATCTAAATGTACATCCCAGGTCAAGACATTGGCCTACACCACACTTGTAAGAATATGCATCCAACCCAGAATATGCATCTGCAGCATGGGACCCTCACACCAAAAATAATACAATGCAAATTGAAAGTGTGCAACATAGAGCTGCTCGATTTGTCAACTATTATGACAGGCATTCCAGTGTGACAGATTTTGTCAAGCAACTTGGATGGGACAGCCTTGAAGTCAGAAGGAAATTAATCGTCTTATATAGTCTTTTTTAGATCAGTTAACAAGACAATATCACCATCCCTTCTGAAAGAACTGCGTAAGCCAACAAGAATTACACGAAATAAACATTCAAAGTCATACTTGAAAATGTCAACAGGACCCAATTATTTAACGGAAAGTTTCTATCCGAGAACTGGTAATGACTGGAATGCTTTACAAGAAGATGTTATCATAGCAGCAAGTACTAAACCTCTTATGAAACTTGTCCTGGACCATTTTAACAATGAATAAATTGTTTTTATCTATTAATATATTACTATGTATAGAAATTTTTTATTGACTTTTTTATTTTGATTTAATTATTTTTATCTAAAATCCATGTGATACTCAAAAGGTTTTATGGATATTATGTATGGATCAATTCGAAACTTCACCATCACCCCCCCCCCCAGGCCGACCCAGGGAATTTGAACTATTTGAAATTTGACTGATCAACTTCTCCACCCCCTGTGCAAAAAATGTCTTCAAATGCCCCACTGTAACAAGAAATTAAGCGTTCAAATGCCCCACCTTCATATGAAAATTATGAAACAGTAAACACGAAAAGTACAAAATATACGGAAATGTTTTTCGACAAGATAGCGAAATTCACATAAAAAGTTTGGATACTTTGTGGAAATTTAACAGTTTTACACAATTATGTAGTACATATCTTCAAATGAAGCACATAGATTTTCCATGCCCATTTCTTTGAGCCAGTTTTTCCCAAAATTGAGGCTGTTTCCCTCGAAATCTGAGAAAACTGTATTTGCCGCCAGTGCAAAGTATTTTCTGTGCATGCAGGAAGCACGCGAAAACGGGCAAAATTTTAAGACTTCCGGTTCAAATTTCCCACCCCATTATCAAATGCCCCACCACATGGAAGACCTAGAACGTCAAATTCCCTACTCCCTGCAGAAGACTTGAAGTCAAATTCCCGGGGTATGGCGGGGTGATGGTGAAGTTTCGAATTGATCGATACATTAAACGTATATGTAGATCTTTTGAATGAAAATAACACAGGGAAAATCTCAGTGTCACCTAGGGAATTTTACTTCAGGCTCCAAAGGGTAATGAGCTGAGGATCTAGAAAATTGAAAGATTTAAATTGATCTTTTGGGTCAGGAGAATTTACAAGTATTTTGCAGTAACTGGAGTTTCGAATTTTCAACAGTACCCAGAACAGCACTCAGATACTACACATGCTCTAGTTTTATTTAAAAACAATGATACAACTGCATTTTATTCTTAAAAGCTGCAAGCAAAACAAAAAAATCCAAATCCCCTTACAACATAATTATGACAAAAAGTCAACTACAAAAAAATTGTCACTTGTTCTGAATGTCTTAAATGCAAGAAAAATATTGCCTAACATGTACCATTTCCACAAATTTTCAACAGTACCCTGTACCCGGGACAGCACTCAGATACTACACAGGCTCTAATTTTATTTAAAAACAATGATACAACTGCATTTTATTCTTAAAAGCTGCAAGCATAACAGAAAAAATCCAAATCCCTTAACAACATAATTATATCAGAAAGTCAACTACAACAAAATTGTCACTTGTTCTGCATGTCTTAAATGCAGTCAAGTCAAGCAAACAAACATAATTAATGTCATAAATCGTCCCATAAATGTTATCGATATGAGAAAAATGTCATAAATATTAAAAGATCAGTTTCTGGGATCTATCTATGATCATCTTTTTGGCCGGACAAGCTTTTAAAAGTAACTTTTTGAGTTCCATTATTGGTATTTCACTCACAGGTGTTTCATTTCCAATGGTTCTTTTGAAAATTCTTGGAAATTCCATCATTGAATGTTGCATAACTTACCATTTGCCATTTGGCACACCAGTTTTGTTTTAGACATGGTGATGAATGTTGTCAACTTGCAGTTTGGGCATGTTATAGTTTCTTCTTCAGGTGTGATGTTTTCCAAATAGTTTTAAGGCAATGCAGGAGGCACCTTTTTTAGTGTTCACTACGATGCAATGACCAGTGACCTCTAGGTCACCAATTTCTGATACAACTGTTGCCTCATTGGTATTGAAAATTTTATATCATCAAAGATACAGACTGTTAAGCCCTGGATGTGATAACGTTTATCGGAATGTATTTTATCTATCAATTTCTTCCCACAATACCAACTTAAAACCAATACCAGCTGACCTGTCTCGTACCCAGGTGCTTACATGAAGTATTCAGGTAGGCAGCCAACGCGCGAAGGGGCTGTTGGGAAGGGTGCGTGCTGGAGAGCACCTGGCAGTTCTTGTATACTGTCATGGCAGGAAAACATGGAATTTAATACAAAAAGTTACCATATCGTCATATACTGTGTGTGTAAAACCTTACTTTGTGATGAAGAGTTGAATTGAATGCCATTGGCAAATAATAATAAATTTGTAGATGTTCGATGACATGCAAAATGTGCGAAAAATTATGAGTAAATAACATGGCAAGTTAACCGTGCGAATATTTCGAATATGTCATTCGGTATTACATGGAGAATAATAGAATGCTATCAGTTGCTTAGCATAAAACAGTAACAGAGAAATGATTAGAAAGTCATATAATTGCTTTTGTATTAATAACATCTTTAGCTGAAAGCTCAATCAGTCGATCACAATGCCAATGGCAATTTCTATTAAATGTATACTCATATACTGTAAACAAAAGTCCAAGTAAATAAAAGTTCACAGCCGTAAAGTTTGAAATATTTATTACAACAGTGCAATTTTATAGTCTGTACCTTTATATAGTTATAGCTTACAAATCTAGTTCCTGCAAGTCTAGTTCTTCAACGCTTCGGTTGTTGACATGTTAATATTGGAATTTCCATGGACTTTAAATAAGGCATATGTCGTATATACCAAGACTAACAGCATGAATTCACACCCGGATGACAGAAGAATATTAACATTAGTCAATTCAACAAAAACAAGTAGCAAAAAATCGTAAATGACAACGAAATAGCACAACAATCTCTCCCCACTACAATACTTCATGTAAACTCGTCATATGTGCATCACTGTTTTTTTACAAAGAGACGCCTGTGTACGAGGCAGCCAGCTGACGGTTTCAAAAAATATAGTACAAAACATAATCCGAAGATAAGCATCTTGAAACCCAAAATATGAGTCAAACAAGAAAGTGAGTGAGTAATATTTCGATTTTATTACAAAATCATCATCAGACTAACTGACATCATCAGACTAATCATCATCAGTTAGTATGATGATTTTGTAATAAAATCGAAATATTACTCACTCACTTTCTTGTTTGACTCATATTTTGGGTTTCAAGAAGAAGATTTATTACCAATAACAAAAAAAAAGAATTACAAAAAACTATACAACATTAATTAATATAGTTAATATATATGGTTAGGTATAGGCTGGATCGATATACCGGATATATCCAATATACCGGTATTTGTTTAGATACCGGTTTGGCGATATTGACAATTTAAAAATACCGATATACCGAAATTTCGGTATTTTGCTGCCTAATACCGAAATGAAACGCTATTTCAAGTCAAACTTGCTAACAATGACGTTTAGAAAGCAAAATTAATACTCACAGATGCATGATTTTGTTCTTACAGTTCTAGCGGCTTTGGTTTAGCAATACCAGACGTCTTGTTTATTTAAGTTGCCTTATTACAGTAATCGGAAATACAAAAATGGCGAAATTATTAAAGGAAAATTTCGACAAAAAAGAAAACTTTGATTTTGGAAAGTGGAAATACTAGCATTTGCGAAGCAGCAAAAACCTTTTCTGGCTTTTCAAGTTTTTTTTGTCGGGCAGTATAAGGTAACTTTTTGTTGTTTTTAATCTTATTTAACAGTTTTAGACATGCTAAGGGACGGACCATTATTTTTTTGGGAGGGGGGGGGATGAAAAATTCTTAAAAAAAATTGTTTGCAAAGACAAAAAAGTGCAAATAAATTGTTTGCACACATAGAAAAGAGGAAAAAAATAGTTTGCAAGCTAATAGAGATTATGCAACATCAACCAAGGTTAATGACAATGAACAGAGTGCTCACCAACATACCCAGGGTCTTCACTCCAAAGCCCTGGGATGGGACACGCTGGGCACATGTTGTAATCTACATATGGGTTAAATATTAATCTATTTAATACAGTCATTTCTTGGGGGGGGGGGTTGTATTTTTTAGTATTTTTTGTATAAAATAGGTAATTGGACAAGTACTGGTGTAAGACATTGAGACATTGTGTAGCGTAAATAAGGAGAGGACCAGTATCAGGGCCTTTTTTTAACATACAAGCGGTGTGGGGGGGGGGGTGTCTGCCTTATGCCCCCTCACAAGATCACATTTTCCTTTTCATTTCCCTTTTTCCTAAATTTACACAAACAAACCAGCAAAAAATAACAAATTGATAAACAAAAAGTAAGTTTTAGGCTTTATCCTTTCTCCTTGTTTAACAAAATCGATTTAAATTGTTACGTTTTTCTACCTGGCACTAAGTAATGATGATAAATTATTGTTAATATTTTTTTATTTTTTGTGCGTTTTTTCCTTCATTTATTTCAAATACAAGTATACTTAGCACAAATTTTAGAGCAAATTTAAATGCTCAGAATGCAGGAAATGGCATTTCAGGGCTTCAAATTTCAAAAATTTTCTGGGGAAATATGCCCCCAGACCACGTGGCCGTCAGCCATTCCTATCCTCCTCTAATATATTATCTCACAGAAAGGTCCCCCCCCCCCTCACACGGGAAAATCTTTAAAAAAGGCCCGGACCAGTATACCAAAAAAACTATTAAATGTCTGTTTACATATTAAATTTATACTTCTGACAACACCACATGTTGTTCGATCACCAGCGCCGTAGCAACCGGGGGGGGGGCTGCAGCCGCCACAACAATTTGCTAATAATTATTCATTTTTCAAAATCATGCAGACCTTTATCATTTAATTCATGACAAACTGCAAAGAATGAAGATATTACCCATACTTTCCTGCAACTTATCCAATATAAAGTTTAGTACTACAGAATTGTAAATTTCGCTGTTTTCTGACCATCAGAATTCTGTCAAATCTTCCCCAAAGTCCAGGAAATAATGGCATTTCAGAGACTCTAAATTTAAAAATTTCCTTGGGTCTTTGGTCCTCGCTTTCAGCCGCCCCCCCCCCCAATCGAAAAGAGCTTCCCATGGCCATGATCACACATGCAATAGTGTAATTGGGCACCAATTAAACTATATATATCAATTTATAATGAAATCCACAGCAATCAGATGGACAAAAAAATTGTTTGCAGAAGGAAGCAGGCGCAAAAAAATTGTTTGCAACGACAACAGCACCAAAAAAAATTGTTTGCGTTGACGAAATGTCCATCCCCCCCCTCCAAAAAAATAATGGTCCGTCCCTAACTGGAGGATCTGTTTCTATACTTACTAACAATAGAGAATCAAGCTTCGCGTTCAATGACAAACGTCAGGCAAAGAAAAATTCTATGCTATAAAGCAATAAAAAGTAAATGGGCTTGTTGTTTTATAACTAGAAAGCTTAATTAATAAAAGGGGAAGTCAAGTCCGTAAATCGTAATGTAAACAAACGGTTTGTTTACATTCTGAACTGCTGTATTTTTTAAAATATGATGTACTGTCTGAATATCTAACACCATTGTGGTTCGCTATGCTTCTAAGGGACTGATCATTATTTATTGTACAGGGGGTAGTGATGGGCGATTACCGATTACTTGGTATCGATACCACTGCATTTACCAATTTAACTTTACTTTGTTCAGTGGCGGAAATCTCGATGGGGCGGGGGGGGCGGCCGCTACCCCTCCCCACCTTCGTGGAAAATGACGAATTTTCGGAAATTTTGACCTATAAGAGGGCTAAAAACAGCCTTTTCGAGTGCAAATGGAGGGGTTTGTCGGAAATTTGAAAGTTTTGTTGGTTTGAATTTCCGCCACTGACTTTATTTGACGTTCTATCCACTTCCCCGATTAATATTCCTGACCTTGTCGACAGTATAAATGATGAAAAAGGTGGGAAATAACTTATAATGGCGGAAAGTTCTGAAATACAATCGTCATCGTAGTAATCGTTTGGATAATCGATACCTCGATACTTTTGCGAAAAAGTAATCGGTATCGTATCGAATCGATACTGGTGGTATTGCCCATCACTAATGTCAGGGGGAGACTGAGGAGAAACTATAATATTTTTTCATGCCCCCCCCCTCTGAAGACAAGTAAAATTTTCAAAGCCCCCCCCCCCCCAACAGGAAAAACAAAAACATAAATTTTGGTCTCCCCCTAGCTCTTTATCTTTATTTAGAGAAACAAAAACTCTGCCTCTTTATTTAGAAACAAAAATGGATAATGGGGACCAATAGACAACTCCCATTATAGACTAATTTTTTATCTTGGCAAAAAAGTATATTCTCAGGAAGGGCATACTAAAATTAGTAAAATTGCAAAGTTTGGTTGCAAAATGTTGTAAAATGTAGAAAATATAGCCTTGCATGCAATACAGAAGTATACAAAAGTTGCAAACTTTGCAAGGCTATATTTTCCGTATTTTACAACATTTCGCAACCAAACTTTGCAATAATTTACTTATTTTAGTATGCTCTTTCTAGCTGTGGTGATTTATCTGCATCAAGGCCGGATTTTGAGGGGAGGTGTGGAGAGGTGCGCACCTCCCCTGAGATCGTTTTGCACCTCCCCTGAGAATTTTTGCACCTCTCCTGAAAGGTCATGCACCTCCCCTTGGGAATTAGTTTCAATGATGGAACAAAGTGAAAATATGATGGTTGCTTAGGATCTACACTTTGTGACGCAAGAAAGTTCTCTGTAAAATTGAAACAGTGATAGCCGTTCATCTCTGTATCAAGTACCCTTTTAATGCAATGTTTTGAAAGAAACTTTGTAGCAATTGTAATGAAGTGCAAGATTGGAGTCATACATTCATAATTCATTAATACATTGGTACATATGTACACTACATACATACCTCACCTCGTTGATATTGGCTTATTCTACAATAAGCCCTAACGTTCCATGGGGGTAATGTGAGCTAGACCGCTGCACCTCCCCTAAAAAAATTTTCCACCTCCCCCACTATTTTCACCAAAATCCAGCCTTGATTTGCATCCCTTTCCCTAGTTATAAAATTAGTCCATAATGGGAATTGTCTATTTACATGAACATAAGCGACTTTTTATTTGGCTTCCATTTATGAATATTAAAGGTCCATTTACATTGTTATTTGTTGTTAAGTTGTTACTACTAATCTTTTTTCAAACTGGTAAATCTTTTCAAAGCCCCCCTTCTTTCGTCTCTCTGTATTTTTTCAAAGCCCCCCCCTTCAGGTTTTAAAAAAATTAAAGGCCCCCAGTTTCTCCTCAATCCCCTGTACAATAAATAACGAGCGGTCCCTAAATGAATATGAAATAGAGTTTATGTTCAGAAAAATTCGAAACATTCGAAATTTGGGAAATGTTCACATTAGATCTCGAGGTCCTCACATTGTTATGAGCAGAACCGATGCGCAGAACGGACTTGACTTCCCCTTTAACTATTTCTATGTCATATGAAATAAAATATGACACGCAGCCGTTGAACGAAAATTATGCCAAGAAAAGTCGGCCTTGCCGTTTGGCGTTCCGCAAACGTGAAGCTTATTACTGTAAAACCCGAGCAAAATTGCAAAAACCTGAAGTTTTTTCAGAAAACCAGGGGGTGTGGAAAATGGAAATTGTAGCGGGCTCAAATCCGAGCCTGCCAACCTGGTCAGTGGTAATTACCATCAGAAATACGGACCAGTTGTCATGGAAATGCCGTCAGCAAAGGCCAAAATCCGCCATGTTTTTGCCTGCATTTTTTTTTGCGCGCAGGTTCTCCTGGGTAAATAAAATATCACTCATCAAGTCATCAGTTCCACATTCAAATTTAAATTTCTAGTTGTTTCCATAAAAAATCCTGCAGTTCTATACAATGTTCCATACTCTATAGAACATAGAAGCCATAAAATATTGAAATTTACGGAAGGACTGATTTGGATAATCACAAAAAGAGAAAGACGATTTTTGTAGATAAACCGTAAAAGAAACTCCCTACATTCCCCTACAAATTACCTTTTCCCCCGTAGGTATCCCCTATTCCCTACAAGAGGTGATAATCCCCTACCGTAGGGTAATCCCCCTACGAGTGACAGCCTTGACTGTGTTTTACAAGTCGAGCATACACAAGAGCCAGCGATATATTAAAACCAGGGCGCTTATATAGCGCTTATATATAAGCGCCCTGATTAAAACCGTTCTAATGAAATAGATACTTAATGTTACGATAAATCCGAACTATATAAAAACTGGACAGATTTGAAATTGCTCGCAAAACAGCTATTAGTATCCTGTTTTTGATATATAGGTTTCTTTGGGTACTTATAATGTAGAATAATGAAAAAAAATTCTGGAACACAAATTTTGTAAACCAGGGGGGTGTATCTTTTCCGACAAAGTAAAAATGGCTTGCGCACGAGATTTAAAAGCTATAACATATTTTGAGTTAATGGATGAAAAATGTGTTGGGTGTTTAATTGCTGCACGAAATTTCAGACAATTTTACGGTGGCCCATATGTGCAAAACACCCCCCAAAAAATTATTGCACCCCAGGGGTCACAAAGCACCCCAATATGAAATCAAATTGCAACGGTTAATATGAAACACCCACCAAAAGATTCGAAACACCCCCAAAAGATTCGAAACACTCCCCAAAAGATTCGAAACACCCCAAAATATTCGAAACACTCCAAAAGATTCGAACCACTCCAAAAGATTCGAAACACCCCATAAGATTCGAAACGCCCCAAAAGATACGAAACACCCCAAAAGATTTGAAACACTCCAGAAGATTCGCAATAACCCAAAAGATTCGAAACCCGTCAAAATACATCTATTAAATGGAATGCACATACCAGTAAATTAAATAATATCCTCCTGATTGTTTTTCCTGGGCTCCTGATTTTATCAAGTAATGTTGGTGTTTGTGATTATAATTTAAGTATTAATGACAGAAGTCGACCTGATTGGGATAGCACCTTACTTCCCGCTAATTTGAAAGAAGAACAAGTTATACGACACTATTTTCATTCGGGTTTTGAACACAATGTAATCCTCCTGTTCTTATCAAGGTATCATGGTATAACAATGTCGACTTCCAGAACTCTCTGTTATCGTTTAAAGCAATTTGGATTGAGCAGAAGTCATGCACCTGAGGAAATAGATGAAGAAAGGGTTGCTCACTTGATCAGACAAGAACTAAATGGCGACGGGTGCCTATTAAGATATCGTGCATTGTGGCGTCTTATTAGAAGGAAATATCACGTTAAAGTGCCGCGAAGAGTAGTACAAAGACTGCTTCGTGAAATAGATCCCGAAGGATCTAATGAACGTAGATCACACCGTCTTAAGCGAAGAGAGTATAACAACCCTGGTCCAAACTTCTGCTGGCACGCAGATGGTTACGACAAACTAAGACCGCATGGATTCCCAATACATGGGTGTATAGACGGTTTTAGTCGTCACGTTCTATGGCTGGTACGTAGTTTGCAAGAGCAACAATGTCAATGATCCAAAAATAATTTCTAAATACTTCCTCCGTTGCATCCAACAGAACCAGGGTTATCCAACAATGGTACGAACCGACACAGGCACTGAAAACACGTTAATGGCAACAATGCAGTGCTTCTTACGTAGATCTCATAGTGATGATCATGCAAGTTTAAAAGCCCATGCATATGGGCCATCCACTTCTAATCAGAGAATAGAAGCATGGTAGAGCCATTTACGTAAATCTTGGACAACATGGTGGATGAATTTTTTTTCACAAATGGTAGAAAGAGGGGAGTTGGATACAAGTGATGATTTACAGAAAATGTGTTTGTCATGGTTCTGCTTCAACAAACTATTACAACACGGTTTAGATCAGGTACGTACAAGCTGGAATACCCATTACATAAGAAGATCCCGTTACAACACGCAAAGACCAAATGTACTTTTTACCAGAATCTATCGGAGCACGCAATTGCAAGTTTCTTACTGACAATGAGGATATTAATGCCATGTAAGCACATGTTGACTACCAATAACAAGACGACTATGATATATATTTTGAAGAAATTTGTCAGCAATTGAGCCTGCCAGATAGATTCCAATGGACTGCAGATGAGGCAAAACAATACTTTCACCGTTTAATGGATATTGCACGTCAATAAACAATAGATCCATTAGATCGTATGCACAATGACATTCCTTATGGTACGTTACTGCTGCTACCACAATTCTCTGGTAGGTAGTCACACACCACAAAGAAATGTCCAAATGCTTTTACATACATGCTATTGGAAAAGGTTTTATATCCGGAAGAGCCAACTAGTCAAGGTATATAGCATTACTAGGCGAAGCTAAAATCTTTGTGAAACCCAGGGTGAGACCTTGATAATTTAACTAATTCGTTCACGTCCTTTCTCAGCTTGAAATTCGGCAAAAGATCGAAATCTTTTTTGTCCCACTCCAGAATTGGTTGAAGTGTTTGAACTCGAACTCGAAGAACATCCCGCGATGGAATCAGTATTTTTCACTTGTTTTGGCGTGTCGATACGAGTGCACTTGCCACAAGATGGACAATAGAAGAATGTACTCAAAATTTCTGTATTGCAATTATTGCACTTAGCTTCATTTGTAAACTTTATTATAGTAATAATATTACCAATTTTTTTGTTCAACAAGACTTGTATTACAAATATTTTGGGGTGTTTCGAATCTTTTGGGGGTGTTTCGAATCTTTTGGGGTGTTTCGAATATTTTGGAGTGTTTCGAATATTTTGGAGTGTTTCGAATCTTTTGGGGGTGTTTCGAATCTTTGGTTCAGATTAACCGTTGCAATTTGATTTGCATATTGAGGTGTTTTGTGATCTCTGGGGTGCAATTATTTTTTGGGGGGTGTTTTGCACATATGGGCCACCGTACAATTTGCTTCAGTTTAAGCCCTTCAACTATTCACGCAAACTTACATTTTTCCTAAAAAGTCAGCAATTTGCATGCTTAAGGTAAAGGCATTTAATTATGTATGCGAAAGGCTGATTTTTTAGGAACAAATGGATAGTTAAAGGGCTTAAACTAAACAAATTGTCTGAAATTTTGTACAGTAATTAAAAACTCAACAAATTTTCCATCCATTAACTCAAAATACGATTAAAGCTTTTAAATTTCGTGCGCAAGCCATTTTTAGTTACACACATAACATGTATGTAATATCATCTAACGAGAAATTTAGCCATGAGTATACAATATGGTATACATTACACGTTGCGCAGGCGAAAGTGATGAAAATTTGAACTTATTTTGACCTTCGGGATTGGAATGATATTGGATTCTTTCCAAATTCTCGGGACGACGCTAGAGGAAAGGGATGCATTAAAAATGGTGGTAACTGGATCGGCTAGCACATGAGCAAAATCTTTTAGAAATCGACTTGGTACATCATCAGGTCCTGTTGCTTTATAAGGTTGAAGAGCCAAGAGCTTTTGACAGACCTCGTAAGGTTGAACGGATAAAAAGGCGTCGTTAGCCGGTAAGGACGGGGGCAGTGAATTTACATCAAAAGTCGGAATATTCGCGTTGACAGAGACGTAAAACTCATGGGCACTTGCTAGTTGTTCGTCGTTCAGAGTTTCCCCATTGCGTTCTAAAGAAAAAGATTTTGTTTTCTCAGGTTTACCGGACATTTTATTGACCATTTTCTACCATCTACGACTGTCAGTGTTTCGTAGGTGCTGAACTTTGTTCCTAGCTTTCCGTTATTTCGTATTGGATCTTGCGTCTTAGTGAGAATGTTCCTGCTATGGAATGCTTTTGACGATCTCTTATGAGGGTTTTAATGGCTGGTGTTACCCAAGGTTTATCGGAATGATGGAATTTCACCAATGGAATTTTCGGGCAACCCAGGTGGGTGATAAACGACACAGGCTGCAATGCCTGAGAGAGGTCTTGGTAGGCGAGTTGGGGGTAGCCAAAGCCACAAGCACTCAAAATTGTCGCTTTCAAAGTCAGTTCGACGCTTAGTATGGATATGCTTAGAGAGATAAACACAAACCCCACCTCCACACACGTATATAAGGGCGGTCCCTTCGGAAAATGTTATAACCACTAATTGAAACAAGTTTATCTTCTATATCATCGTTCAACCATGTTTCCGTCACTGCCACGAAATTTACTGATTCGCGGATAGATTTGCGATAAGTTCATCAACATTTGGTAAAAGGGAACGTGCGTTTATTAAAGCAAATTTCGGGAGCATATGGGTTTCATAACTTTGCTCATTTCAACAGGATTATACCGTCTTACTCGTATTAAGTTAGATGCGTTCCGCATATTTTGCTTAGGTCTGTAACGACGGCGGCGATAAGAAATTCTGACTGGGATTGTGTGAGCCATTATACATATGTAGAAAGAGTTCCTTTATGGGTCAAGTTAATTTTCCTCTCCACGGGGTTCTTGATGTCATCCTTTGCGCGCCAGGGTTTACAGGTAACATATTTAGGCAAAAAATGTTCCTTTTCCACTAGTGAACTGGCAGCCGAAGGGACATGAATCTTCGATGAGAGTATTCCTCTATGATGACTGGGGAAGATAGATATATAGGTTGGAATTATGTTTTTCTTATTTAGATAAGAAAGGATCTGGTTTTCATTCACATTTTCTACGATGCCAGTTAGAAAGAATTTCTTTGTTTTTCTTCGCTTGCGTTCCACAGTTTCTTAGTTTTGCATGATGAGTTTGGCGAGATAGGTTTGTGTTTATTGCTTGTAACAGTTTCGCGAGATGACACTATATCTGCATAAGTTAACATATGTCCTTGCATTGAGGTTTGCTCAGCATTTAGTATTTTATTATTGGATTTTAACCGTTCGCTCTCACTAAGATCAGTCTGTTCGTTAGGGGCAAGAGAGCCAACATTAATAGCTTCGCTTGCACTATGATTAACTTCTTGGTTACCTCTCTCGCTGTATTCAAAGTTATATCGCTGTGGACGGCAATATGTTTATCCATAAAGTTCTGAAATTGCGACATCTATACCGTAAACCTCCGACTATAAGCCCTGGGCCTATAGTCAATGAGTGGAAGTTCAATTTGAGCTTCTCTCGAGTGTCAATTGCATTGCTGTTTTTGAATAGCTGGAGAGTGAGTAATCACATAGTAAGGTACGATACATCCAGCTATTCAAAAACAGCAATGACACTCGAGAGAAGCTCAGATTGAACTTCCACTCATTGAGTGTGAGTGAGCTTTTAGAATACGGGCGTAAAACTCTAAACCTTAAACCTTAAACTGTAAGCGTGCAAAGCGTAATGGGAGCATCATTTAATCAGTTTAGAAGTCACATATGGGACCTAATTCTTAGAGACATTAAGCTTTGCGCGCTTAGAGTTTAAGGTTTGCAAAGGACAACCTTTTTTGAATTAGCTGTATACATGGACGATCCGTTTTGTGTTAGAGTGTAATAGTGATACACCTGCCTCCTCCGCAGGCTCCTCTATATAGATCAAATTTAAATATCGGTAATATATAGATCAGCGCGTGCACTGCAAGCCCGATGAAGACGCACGCCTTTAGGCGCACGCCCGCCTGACTAACGACGAGCGCGCAAAGGAAAATGGTGATACACAAGTATAGTAATAGTGATAAACAGGCAGGGGTGCCGGAGCCACGGGGGCAGCGGGGGCAACTGCCCCCGTTGCCTAAACAGTGCGGGGGCAGCACGGGGGCAGCAGGTTGCCTTTTTTACCAGAACTGCACTTCGAACGTCGTGCGTTTTTCACATGAATTGAGATTAAAAACTGTTTTAAACCAATTTCACTCATATTTGAATCTGAATTCCTCTCAGAAACGTTACCAATCAGTTTCCACCTATGAAAAAAAGTGAAAAAGAAAGCCTTCCTAAATAACTGACAACTGTTTAGTGTCATGCAACGAATAAAAATGTTCCAATCCATGCCGAAATTTGTCTAACTATATTAGCTACAAGTAATGAAGTATCTGTTATACAGCAAAATGTTAACGAACATTGCCCCTCCCCCCACTCCCAAAAAAAAATTAAGGCTCAAGAATAAGTGCCCTTTTTAAATGGCTACCCCCGCCGCTTCATTTTGCTTCCGGCGCCCCTGTAAACAGGGACGCCGGAACTGGGGGGGCAGAAGGGGTAGCCTCCCCCGTTGCCCTTTACCAGGAGGGGCAAGGGGGGCAAAGGTGCCCTTTCAATTTATAGGATTGCCTTGGCAAAATGGCGAATTAGCGAAATAATGCAATTCTTTTACGAATTTGCTTCAAAAAACGCAAGAAATGCAGTCATCGAGCTTCAAGAATAGCACAATCGCCTGGCGGAGAACCCCCTCACACTCCTATCATCCAAAAACTAGAAAACATGATAAGGCGAAGTTCAACTCCCGATGTTTTGCAAACATTTCTTAGTATATATAAATTCAAAAGTGCTCTTTCACGTAAATCTGCCCCCCTTGCTTTCACATCGTTCCGGCGTCCCTGGTGATAAACAAGTGTTAAGCATAGTAATAATAGTGATTAATAGTGGTAATAGTGATAAACAATAGTGATAAACAAGTGGGCTTATATTCGGGTGGGCTTATATTTGGAATAGGGTGAGCGTTAGTATATCAGGTGGGCTTATAACGGGGGGGGGGGGGCTTATATTCGGGAGGCTTATATTCGGAGGTTTACGGTAATAGGAATGTAAAGATAAACAGTCAGTAACATATAAAGTAAGCGTAATGTACTTGATGCAATCGTTCACTGAAAAGCCCCAGTAGCCAGTAGGAAGCTAGTGAGCTACTGAGCTGAATTGAATGTAATGTGAGTTATTAAAATTACATCTTGGTAGCCTAATATACAGGTGCATAAAAGGTAATACTAGAAATGCTAGCAGGATTGTGAGAACAAACATCATTTTGTTACAAACACCATTTTACCATCAATTTACCTACCAATGGTAACGCATAACAAACAGAATGTTGCTGCAATAAGCCAAAGGTTCCATCCAAGTTCAACAAAACCATACCAACAACATGATGAGGAAGTTGATAAATTTATTTCTAATTGGTTTGAACTTTTATTTTCTACATTGACTAAAAGTTAATTAAGTTGGTGAACCGTGAACATACATGCAAAGTTAAAAACATTTGTTGCGCAGTTAATAAGTCTAACGGATAGAAAGAACTTAATTATTTATTTATTTATTATTTGGACAAATTATTGTAACTTTAAGAAGCTATATATTTGAACCAGTTACTTGTGAACAAATACAAGAGTTCACAGGAAATGTCCAGCACGTGTTGTATATCATATTTCAAGTTATCAAGTTATCAGAGGTCACCGTGTAGGGACACGGTGACTTATGCCTTTACAAAGGAAATGAGACGGGAAATCATCGTCGTCGTGACACGCGGAGCAGAGTTGGGGCAACCTCCATAGCTGTGAATTCCGACCACTCTCCAGTATCCACCAGCCCACGTGTAGACTGGACTCCCACTTTGACCAGCCGCAGTGTCATTCATGTAGAAAATCCTGTCGGCTGTGACACTAGTAATTTTTCCTCCCGTGATCCACATGGTGTTTTCTGGCTTGTCGCCTGGAAACCCACAGTTGGTAACAATACGGTTTTCCAGTTCGCCGTCAGGAAGAGATGTACAACCCAAGCCCCAAGGGTCACGTCCTGGAAGGCGAATAAGCCCGTAGTCGTGGTCTGCACTGCCGTCCTTGATATACTCAGGTGCAGCATACATGTCCTCTGGTCCAACTTCAAACGCCGCCATTCCTGGGACCTTCACGGTGATCTTCCTGGCGTACGCATTTTTTATATACGTGCAATGGCCGCTGGTTGCAATAGCAGCAGAGTGGGTGTCGTCGACCTCGAGGTTGATCTAGAACTCACTTCCACGCCACTCACGACCTTCTGCGTCCACCATTTTCAGGTAGCAAATAAAGTTATATGGTGGAGATGTCATCGGCACTAGTTGATAACGTGTGTCTTTGCCACATATGCTTTCTGGTAAAGCAGAAGCTTCCACAACAGGCTTGGCCATTTCCAACACAAAGCTAGATGGGTAATAACGATAATAACATTAGGTTATAACAAACTAAATCTCTCTTGATGAATATGAGTAGTACATACAACTTCATGAGCGTTGCAGTTGTGCTGAAACGGAATCGTCACGAATTCGGAAATTGTCGGTGTCAGGGTTGGTAGATTGGCGTCTTGGAGGCCAAATAACTAGATTTTGGCTTCTTTTTACTTGGCCTTAAAAAATCAGTTTGGCTATTTGGTTTCGTTTTGGCCTCTTCATCTATTGTATTCTAGAAACAGATAATTGGACCTCCACAGGCGTTCGGGATTTTGCGTTGTGTGCCTTTCTTAATTAGGCCTGATTCCACGAGCGCTTTTTCTTAGCGAAATATTTTGCCTGTTTCTTTTGAATTGCGACCACTCGAATAAATTATTTCTACTTGATTGCCCACAATTCAAAAGAAACAGGCGAAATATTTCGCATTTCGCCGAGAAAAAGCGCCCGTGGAATCAGGCCTTTATAAGCCTTATTTAGGTATTGTTTTTTTTAGATATTTACAGGACTGGAAAGTAGGTAAAAATTTGACCATGCACGCTTTGGGAAAAAGAAGTCATTTATGGAAGTCATTTCGTGGTTTATATTATGGATTATTATTATATAAAAATAATATATAGGGTTATACAATATTTCACGGTATAAAGGCCTACTTTCCAGACCCTATGAAGATCTAAATGAAACAATAGCTAAATATGGCTTATAAGAAAGCTGCACAACGCATTAGCGAACTTTTAGTTAAGATGAGCCCTGGATGAGCTAAATCTAGTATACGCGGACGTGACAAAAAGACAGTTACTTATGCTTTTCTATTGGATTTATCACCATAAATTTGTTTTTCACCTGTATCCTTCTTTGTTGACAAAAATAATCCAGATTTTTACCCGTGTTGCGGACGCTGCCAATTTAGAGTGTGTTTTTTACATCTCAGTTAAATTCTCTATTACCTATCTGACACCGACGTTTCCGAATTCGTGACGATTCCGTTACGGGAACATTATGGCCAGTCAGTGTACTACAATGTTTGATTTACGTAAGTACTAAAGTACACTGAGAATTTGCACCTAAAGTTTGATCTAATTTAACTCCACACGAGTCAGAACACGAATGAACACGAATGGAACACGAGTGAAATACAAGTCCTAATTAAACGACTAAAAACATTAATACGACTTAGGGAAAGTACATTTATTATGCCGAAGGGGTGATTGAAGATGTTAAGGGGGGCACCGAAATATTTTCTGGCACTAAAGGGGGGGGGGGGCTCCGAAAGTTCTCGATATACTGAAGGGGGGGGGCTATAAACTTTTCAAAGTTTTAAGGGTAAATTATATATTGCTATTGGTGGACATGGCAAAAATATAATACACACGTGACGGTGAAGGAACATATTTACGAATAAACGTTGACTAACATAGATAATGAGTTATATTGCTATTCTAATGACTTCCAAACCATCTATTCTATATTAACTGACATGGGTGAGCTCCACATGGAATACGTAAAAGAAGGCTGCAACACGCCTGTCAAAAATGCATACAAAAGCACCAATATGCTTCAACTTCTGAAATTTTCATTCTATTTCTACCAAATTTTCCGGCGAATATAGAACATATCGTTCTTACAAATCGTATGTTTTTTGTTTCTGGAATTGCTACTTTTTGGCGGGTAAATTACGTCACAAACTTGGCGCCAAAAAATTGAAAATAAGCTGTTGGTGATTTTATAAATCCATTTAGAAGATTAGAGCAGACTAAGGGTACTTTAAAACTGAAATTTGTTTCTAAATATACTACCATTTTATGGGAAGACATAGATATACAAATGCTGAAAAATCCGACATATTGTTACTAAATATAGAACAAAAAGGAGGATTTTTAGAAATTTAAGTCATTATATCTCTTCAAGGGACGTAGCGACCGGGGAGTGTTGTAACCCACCCCTACTGTGAAATTCAGGCAAAAATTATGTAAAATTAACGGTTAAAATTTTGACATTTTCAGGCAAAATTTGCGTAATAAAGTAATTATTTTTGGGAAATGATAACCATTTTTGTAAAATACAGGCAATTTATATGCAATTTGTTTGCAAATTTGCTTTAGAAAATGCCAGAAATTCAGTCCTAGATCTTGATAAATGTGAAATTTTCGGGGAGAGGACCCACACACACTCTTTTCTCCTGAAACTTGTTCAATTCAGTGCAAATCAATCACCAAAAGCTTTATTATAATTATTACACTTCAGGTAAATTTTTGACATTGAAATTCAAATTTCAGGTAAAATCCTCCGACATCCACCCCCCCCCCCCCAACTTCAGATGCTTCGCAACGTCCCTGAATGACCCTGATGGTTGTATTTCGAAACCGATTTGAGTTTTAAGTGACCGCTACGAATGAGCGGAATTCGAATGATGAAAATCATAAAATAGTTGGTGCACTGTCACTGAACATTATTGAGGATATGATATCGCGATTAGACAGCCTTGCCCTTGGTGACCCATCTCCTCCTTGGTGACCAAATGCATCTCAAAAAGCTCCATGTCTATGTGAATTGTTCAATAAATCATTGAGTATTAGCCTTGTACCATTTGATTGGACACTTGCTAGTTGCTAATGTTGTTCCTGCTTTATAAAAAAGGAGACCAGGAGTTTGTGGAAAATTATAGACCTATATCTCTGCTATCTCTGGTTTCGAAAGTTCTGGTACGCTGTGTCTTCAAAAATATTAAAAATCATATTTCTGTCGCCGAATAAATCCTTGACCTTGTCAACATGGTTTCCTCGTGATATATGATATATATGATATGATATGATATGAAACTGTACACTGAGAATTTACTGAACTTGCACATAAAGTATACTGAGAACTTGCACATACACTGAGAACTTGCACATAATTCGTAAAGTATACTGAGAATTTGCGCATTAAGGCCGTTTTCCACAAGGCGGAATTTTGCGCGCGGACGGAATATCTCTTTGTCTTTTCCAATTAGTTCCACCTGAGTCCCTAGAAATCACAAGACAAAGAAAATTTCCGCTCCGCGCGCAAAATTCCGGAGAATTTGCACATAAAGTATACAGAGAATTTGCACATAAAGTATATACTACAGAGAATTTGCACATAAAGTATACTACAGAGAATTTGCACATAATTCATAAAGTATACTGAATAAGAGGGATTTTCAGTGCTTACTTTGTCTTTTGAGCATTTCAGTACAATATGTACGTTTCAGCATAGGCCGTATATGTATTTCACATGTTGTGAAACTATGTTTTTATTTAATATGTGTTGTAAACTTATGAATACATCGTCACATCGACTTAAACCGCAGACAAGAAGTACCAGGCTGTTTTTCAGGCAGCTAGAGAAGCGGCGACCGGACACTGAAGTAAACATAGCAAGAATGTAATAGTCGCTAAAGATCCTGATAGATACAGCAGATCTAGAATTTAAAAGGAACTTACCAATATAACCGCTTCACCAAATAATCCGAAAAGACGTATTAGTGAGCCTTCCAAAATCTTTCTCCAACTTGATGCTTGATTGAACTGTGAAGTGAATTTATATAGTCATGTGAAAATTTATTTTTCCGGTTTTGTGATTCGGAATTTAATCAACAGTCGTAAACAATGTTTTCCAGGTAATCCATGTTTAGTTGTTCTCAGAAAATCACGTGCAGTATTGTAATGTTATACCTCGGCTTTTGCATGCATGCATACCAAACGCGAATGAGTTCGGGCAAAGAGTTCGGGCAAAGTGCCAAAGTGTAACATGTTATCAAACAAATGCACATGTATTGCGCCAACCAGGGAACCAAATGAGTGTATTCTGTTCGATCTCAGGGTGGCTTTTTTGAATATTTATACGGAATATTTAACTGTTATAATATTTAATAACGAAATAATTCAAAAAATATTAACAATATATGTAAAAAATATATCTAACTTGTTAATAGAATGCATTTGTCGTGTTTCTGAGTTTAATTGATGCGATTGCTTCACGTTTTCGTCGTACTTGAACGGTCGTAAATACTGACACTGAACGACATAGAGTGGTAGTACCCTATTATAAGGGCCGGACCATTAGAAAAGTGATGGGGGTGGGGGACATTTCCAAACTGTACGATTATTTTTTCAAAATATTTTGCTTGTGTCATAATTTTTTTTTTAATAATCCCTTGCTCCAATTTTATTATTTTTCCAAAAATTGTTGGCGAGGGGGTGGGGGGGGGGGGGGGGCGGGGTAAAGGACATGAAAATTTTTCAGGACATAAAAGATGGTTGTATTTCGAAACCGATTTGAGTTTTAAATGACGGCTACGAATGAGCGAAATTCGAATGATGAAAATCATAACATAGTTTGTGCACTGTCACTGAACATTACTGAGGATATGATATCGCGATTAGACAGCCTTGCCCTTGGTGACCCATCTCCTCCTTGGTGACCAAATGCATCTCAAAAAGCTCCATGTCTATGTGAATTGTTCAATAAATCAATGCGTATTAGCAGGGACGCCGGAACGATAATAAGGCAAAGGGGTGCGGACGCACACCAAGGGCACCTCTATCGGAGCAAAACTTTAAATCTACCGGAATTTTTTTTCAATGGAAATTTTTGGGCGACCTCGCAATGGGTTCTGGGACATCACTACCAATGATTATACTAACGTTTTCGTTTTCCAACTCTGGAAACATGATTCCATCCAAATGAGACCAACCAAATACGTCGTTAGTTGTGTGGATTGATCTTTTGGAAATAGGCAGATTGTTGACAGTCCATGCCCGGGTGATGTCGATGTTCTCATTCCCGTCTAGATCTGAGACTATCAATCTGACTTCTTCTCCAACATTCTCTTTCGTTCCTTGGTTCACTGTTGTTAAGGAGAATGTCGTTGGAACGCCTGTAATTCCGAGTCGCTTAACGAGACTACTATCGCATAGAGATACATCTGACCCATCGTCTAACAGCGCATATGTTTGAACTTCGTGTGCTTCATCGATACCACGAACTGTCACAGGGATTACACGTAAACGAACTCCTGGCCTACCGGCCCCAGTGGCTGTGCAATGTCCTTTACTTGTTTCTCCTTCTGTCTTGTTATCCTTGTCAACTTGTTCTTCGACCTTCAGAGATTCTTTCTCTTCTTTGGACTGCGGCACTGAGCATTAATTTCAGACTCGCAGCCGAGTTGAGTCAAGTTGATCTGACAATTCTCCATATCTCGAGCGAGCTGTAATAACTTCTCGCTATCACCGTCTCTAATTAAACCTCCCTTCGTCACTTTGTCGATATACGCATGCGTGATTATGTGACTTTGACCAAACGAATTATGGAGTATTTCTTTAGCCCTCGAGAATCCTTCTTCATCAGGCAACATCACACAGTTACTAATGGCATCTTTCGCAATACCAGAACAAAGCTGAATAAGATAAGCTAACCTGGATCTTGGTTCTTGTTCCCATTCTTCAATGTTAGTCTTGAAATTTTCTAAAAACTTTGGGTAGTTCATCGGATTTCTGTCGAAACCAAGACAAACCCGTTTTGGCATTTAAAACCCTCTTCTGATCGATGAACCAAGAGTATTAGCCATCAGGATTAATAATAGGCGTACCGGGCGAGCCCCAGTTTGTTGGGCAGTCGGGCAATATTCGATTAACAGTCGGGCAGTTTTGGTTTGTTATATGGCAAATTTCGTTATTGGCAAATTTCTTTCCGACCCCCTAATTTTTTCCTTCCGGTACGCCCATGGGATTAATGATTCTTGTTGACTCTGGAGAACTCGGTACAACGGGTCAGATTCACCAGCGCCATAACTCCCTTCCCCTCGCTTGATTCTCCGAGGTGATCCTTCAGATACAGATTCGTTAGACCATGTGACGTTCTGTTTAGCTGGAGCGTTCTAAATGTAAGGGGTTGTAAATATAGCAATATAATAGCGTATTGGCCGGGACCCAAAAACAGTGTCCACGTACAAGAGGTGTCCGCTTCCGGGAGGTGTCCGTAAGTAGAGGTTCGACTGTACATTATCATCCAATAAGCTATATTACATGAGAAATGGGCAAAATACACAAGTTCATACAGTATACTCGTTGTAAGTGAAGAGTGAAATACAATACAAAGAATGTCTTATTTCATTTGTGCGTGTGAATGAGATAATATTTATGAGATTACATGAACAAATTCTCTTACAGTAATTCGATCAAATATTTGCTTTTGTTTCATGCTGTAAACTACGTCCAATGCATGATCAGACGAATTTGAATATAGGAGCAATAGAAACAGTAAGGGGGAAGGCATGTGTTTCGCCAGGTGTTTATCTTTGTTTTTGGTTTGTGCTTGTATTGTACGCTTATTTAGTGAAACACTTTAAAAAAGAGCATTAAGAAACAACAAAATATCTAAATAAAATCACTTTATAGATTGAGTTTTTGAAGTAAATTTTTGAAATAATATTCATTCAAGTGATCGGAAAGTTGACATGCACTATAAATACTTGCTACTGCTTTTAGTTCACGCTTTCATTTTTCACACATTTTCTCAAGCTGCATTATATTTTCAGCGAATTTCTTTTGGATATTATTGCTAAAAGTTTCTCACTTCTTTTATTATTTTTGCAAGGGAAAAGAATTCTTCTAATTAAATCAACCAAAATTTTGTAATTTCTTTCCCAAATAACTAAAATCAGCAAATTTATAAAATTTACAATAAAATATCTACATTTGTTTTTGCTATAACTGTAAAATATTAAATCCGTACACAAAGAGTATAATTATAGTAATATTGACGGACCTCTAGGGGCTCTAGTTATCGCCTTCACTTCTAAACCTATATGCATGTATAAGAATAAAACGTTTTAAAATGATTTCTCACAGTGACCCTAGAGTTAATACAATGTTCAACCTTTGTCTAAAACTTCCCCCAAGTGAAAATTCGTTTCTAAATTAAATCATCAATAATACTAGTTTGCATCTTTTCGCAACTGTTGGTTTGTTCGACACATTCTGTTTTATGACCTTGGCTTTCATATTGTGACAAGGAATCCTGGCTCCTGTTACCCGCTCTCTGTGAACATTCAAATAGAAACTCATCGAGGAATGATGACGACTGTGAATCTTGGCGTCTATTTGCGAGGGGAGGTGTATTCGAAGTACGTTCAAGCTCACGCAAGGAACGGCCATATTGGGTACATCTGGTGTTTGTGTCACTGCATGCAGTAAGAATATCATTTAAAATATCCTCGCATACGTTTTCAGTATTTGTGGGCGACACACAAGATGTAGCTCCAACTAAACCTTTATCAAGAGATTTATCGTCGCCGTAATCAGTTGGCGACATACTTGATTTAGCCTCCGTTTGATAACTGGCAGCAGAATTTGTTCGGTCAGTTGTTTTGTCTAGTAGGTTGTCAGCTATGTTACAGAATGATTTATCTGCATTGTTTCGTAATGACAGTGCAGCCTTACGTTCCAATTTGCCACTTGCAAAAGATTCTAGTCTTTCAATCTTGTGTTGCTCTTTGACAGTAGTTTCACTTACTGTGCTACTTTCACTTGCATTCGATTCAGCCTTCGTTTTCAAGTATTTGCTGCATTTCTTTGCATGCCTATCACTTTTATTTGGCTTAGCAATAGGCGTTTTTAAAACTTTTGTAAAAGATTTTTGCCTTGTCGATGACTTTCGGTAATGTCTGGCAAGATTTACTGAGCCTTTCTTCTTAGTGACCTTTTCATTCTCTTTCAAATTTCTGCCCGTATTCAATTCCTGCGAAGATTGGATTGTTTGAGAGTATGATTCAATACTCTCATTAGGATATTCCTTCCTTTTGTAATATTCCATGAGCATGCGCAGACGCTCTGTTGTATTACCGCAAACCACAGCTCGTGCAAACTCAACTTCAGATTTATACCCTTGAGCTTTGGAAATTTCCGTAAATTGTCGTAATCGTATTGTCTTCGGAGTTTCTCCGAAGAGAATCGAGCGGCCATCGGCTTTGCTCTGCACCGACAATTTCCTCTGGACTCTGAAAAATAGAAAATATGTATGGTATATAGATTATATAGTCCCACACTTCGATGAACAATGTTGCTCTTGTATTTGTATCTGTGATGTCTATGTAGAGCACAGATCAGTGATGTACTGATGTAGAGACGTTAAACCAACGACTTAAGAATATTTACTGCAGATAAGAAAGAGGTATATTCACGCCAAATAGGACATGACATACAAATTGCCGATGTATACATAATAAGGAAACAATATGAGGAATCCATTCCGGCATTTGAATTCAAATCAAATTGCAAATCAACATTGACTATTATATGTTGAAATATAATTCTTTAAAAGAATCGTGATGTGAATGCTTTGACCAAAATAAAACTATTTATAAAATTTAATAAACATTGATATGTAGTTTCGTGCCTAATCTCAAAAATTTCAAAAAATGTTCATTCACCCTAAAACATCAAAATTTGGATTTATATGTATGCAATGGGAGATTACGCCAAATTAAATACAAAACGAATATTTACTGCAGATAAGAAAGATAGTGGTACCACATTCAGTGGTTTCAAAAATGCGTTACACTTTCTTACTTGTTAGTAACAGAACAAATATTGTTTTTAGTCTTCTCTAAATCATGATTTTCCTCAGTCTTTGCATTAGATTCCTGTTCAGTGTAATCACCTATATCATCACTTTCCTCCCCATCACTCTGCAGAAAACAGAATAAAACCTCTGGTTAGTTAAGACCTGGATAACTAGTTCTATTTCAAATGCACAACAGGTATATTTCGAGCAAAGTGGTTACATGGCAAAATATTCATTTCGCCTAAGCAATATCTCATTCCTCTCTACCGGGATCTCGGCAAGGCGAACTACCCGGTTGTGCCATGTGAACGGTCAAATGGGAAAACTATTGAGTATCTATATGTGATTAAACATTTTAATTTATATTAATTTATGTTGATTGGGCATTATATGCCGGCCAATCAGGAGACGGTTGCCATAGAAACAGAATCGTATAATTTTACAACGAACTGCGAACGTTTTTAATAGCGAGTTTTATAGCCCGCGTGCAAGCCCAATGGAACTGATAGTGGGCCTGCAAGCAAGGCCCGGTATTTTGTACTTTCCGCGTTCGCCCACGAACGCGGCATTCTGATTGGCTGTTTGCTTTTACAATTAGATCAGTGATTCATCACAAAGGTTCTCCATAAGCTTAAAATTCGAAAAAAATGATCGCTTCTTTCGATTATAAATGGAACAAGAACAGACTGTTTATTGTTTACTTGAAGGAAGAGATGTTTATGGCGTTATGCCAATGGGGATTGCTTGTCGCGAGGTGTTGGAATAGCAACATTACGATTTAATACGACTGGGGTAAACTATAGTAACCTTTTACTTGAGTTTCATTAATTTCAAACAGACTTGATACGTTATATGTTCCTCAAGAAAATTATCATTTGGTTGACTCTGTTCTTGCACTGAAGAAAACGCGGTGAAGATTTAGAGGAAGTTGCATGTAAGCCTATTCGAAACACTTTGCGATTTACAAGGCTTCGCTGAGAGAGCGAAACAGAAGACGGTGTAGCTCCTGACGTTCGCAATCTGCGTGTATTATTCAATTGTCAGGATTAATTCGTTTATATTTTGATCTGACAAGTAACTCAACGCAACGTTTCGTTTCTTTTATATTAAACTTGAATCACTTGACGTAAAACGAATTACGTCTACTACAAATACACGCAGGTATGAAATAGAATATCAAAAATCGCAAGTCTCTAAAGTCAACTGTAAACTCTGTGAACGTTCGCATATAATGAATTAGTTTCGCGCCAAAACTGTCCGTGCAGAGTCTGGGTTCTAAACTATGAAATGAGCCCACAGTTACATGGCTCCCTTAAATTGGTTCAGTCAAACAATTTACTATATAACTTAAAGCTAAAGCCCTTTTTAAAGGTTAAAATATATCGTTCAGTTAGGCTCTCCGTCGGGGAATCGTTTATCTTCATTTTCATTTTGATCACCATCGCATTGTAATAGTAGTACCAACTTCTGGATTGGTCGTTCCAACACGCTTTTGGTACGAACGCGCTCTCCCTTTCGATTCAGTGAAGGATCACTCATAACCAGCTTCACCTTTCGCACAAATCCGTCCTCATCAGTATAAGCTTCTTCTATGCGGGCCATACGCCAACAATTTCTTGGCACGTTACCTTCGACATTAACACAATATCTCCTGGTTGCATACTTCGCCGAGGGCGTACCCACTTCTGCCTCTGTTGTAGTGAATACAGAAATTCCTTTCGCCAACGCGACCAGAACTGATTTACCAAATATTGCACTCTTCGCCAGCGTTTCACTAGGTACATGTCCTCCTTCTGAAATTCTCCAGGTGGTGGTAAGAGAACACGAGATTTCATCGTAAGCAAGTGGTTTGGGGTGAGTGGTTCGCCTTCGTTCGGTGAGGTTAGGTTGTTGATGGTCAATGGTCGGCTGTTAACTATAGCTTCCGTTTCACACATGAAGGTGTGGAGTGACTCCTCGTTCAATTGTGTTCCAGACTGATTTAGTATGGCGTCGAGGATGTTACGAACAGTCCTTATCTGACGTCCCCACGATCCTCCCATATGACTAGCGGCTGGAACGTTTGGTTGGAATTCGATCCAGTCGCACTCGTTTTTTAGCAGGAAATCTCGCACGTTTTCTCTATTCATTTCCTTCAGGGCTTCTGCAAGTTCGTTACGCGCTCCTACGAGGTTCGTACCTTGATCGGATCGTAGCACTCTTATCGGACCACGTCTCGCCAGGAAACGACGTAATGCATTAATGAATGAGTCAGTTTCTAGGCTCTTCGCTACTTCGAGGTGTATTGCACGTGATGCAAGGCAAGTAAATAGGACACCATACCGTTTGAGTTCGCGTCGTCCTTCTTTAATAAGCCACGGCCCGAAGTAATCGACCCCGCAGTGTGTAAAGGGGGGTGATGGTTCCAGCCTGTCTTGAGGTAGATCGGCCATTTTCTGTTCTTGGGTGGAACCGCGGAGTTTCTGGCATGGAACGCACTCGGAAATATGATGAGCAACAGCGGAACTTCCACCAGTTATCCAATACCCGCTCGCACGAAGCTCATTCAGCGTCATTCCGCGTCCTTGGTGGTTAACCCGTTGATGATAGGCCCTGATCACTAATGCAGTAATGTGTCCCTTTCGTGGTAAGATGGTCGGATGTTTAACATGATGGGGTGTTTGCACGAGTAAGGCGCCCACCGACACGAAGGACGCCCTCCTTGTCGAGAAATGGATC
>CACRXK020003164.1:0-37908 GCA_902702795.2 Paramuricea clavata | reverse complement strand
GGAACCTTGTCCTCAGCGTCAGGAACCTTGTCCTCAGCGTCAGAAACCTTGTCCTCAGCGTCAGGAACCTTGTCCTCTTCGTCAGCACCCTTGTCCTCAGCGTGAGGAAACTTGTCCACAGCCTCAGCAACCTTGTCCTCAGCGTCAGGAACCTTGTCCACAGCGTCAGAAACCTTGTTCTCAGCGTCAGGAACGTTGTCCTCAGCGTCAGCAACCTTGTCCTCAGCGTCAGGAACCTTGTCCTCAGCGTCAGAAACCTTGTCCTCAGCGTCAGGAACCTTGTCCTCAGCGTCAGCAGCCTTGTCGTCAGCGTCAGGAATCTTGTCCACAGCGTCAGAAATCTTGTTATCAGCGTCAGAAACCTTCTCCTCAGCGTCAGTAACCTTGTCCTCTGCGTCAGGTAACTTGTTGTCTGCGTCAGCAACCTTGTTCTCATCGTCTGGAACCTTGTCCTCAGCGTCAGGAACCTTGTCGTCAGCGTCAGGAGCCTTGTTCTCAGCGTCAGGAACCTTGTCCTCAGCGTCAGGAACCTCGTCCTCAGCGTTAGAAAGCTTGTTCTCAACGTCAGTAAGCATGTCCTCAGCGTCAGGAACCTTGTTCTCAGCGTCAGGAACGTTGACCACAGCGTCAGGAGGCTTGTCCTAAGGGAGAGGAACCTTGACCTCAATGTCAGGAACCTTGTCCTCAGCGTGAGGAACCTTGTCTTCAGTGTCAGGAACCTTGTCCTCAGCGTCAGGAACCTTGTCCTCAGCGTGAGGAATCTTGTTATGAGCGTCAGGAACCTAGTGTCCTTAGCGTCAGGAACCTTTTCCTCAGCGTCAGGAACCTTGTCTTCAGCGTCAGGAACGTTGTCCTCAGTGTCAGGAACGTTGTCCTCTGCGTGAGGAACCTCTGGAAAGGCCCGAACTTTTTACTCTTGTGCAATCGAGTGAGATCATATAAATTTGATTATCGCGTGTCATGTTTATTATAATAATCACTATAATAATCACAGTTCACGAAACAGGGATCCTTAATTCTCATTTCACGGAGCATTTTTATCAACAATCACGCCTCACGGCTGTAGAATAAATCACGTTTCACGACACTAAAATGAAGCATTTCACATTTCACGCGAACAAATATTGACCATTCACGGCTCACGAAAATACCCTTTCCCACCCTCAGTTATGACATTGAGATGAATACTGTAGGAGTTCGTTTGTATATCTATTCAATCATTCTTTTATTCTTTCGTAGACGGTTCTGTTCATATATATGTTCATGCAAAATCTACCAAATTTGTTTCATGCAACGTGTAATGCGAATGGAATTTTGTCCTGGTACAACAATGTTTGAACATTTAATTTTATGTACGTCGAATTGTGACATGTCCATTTCAATCTTGTAGTCATTATTTCAATGCGGAATGCATGATCTATACTTTTAAGATCAGTTAATAGCAACATAATTATATATCTTTATTATATTAACTATAGCGCTTTGCTATTTCCGCGCACCCATCATGAGTATTACCCTCTTTATATTGAATAATAGAATTATCTTCATCTGTCCACCTAACAGTAAAATCTACACTTAGGTCGCTATTATGCACCTTATTAGCACATATCTTTCTGTAACCAATCAAATTTGAGATTTTTGGCTATGCAAATTTTATAACTTAATATAAGCTCGTTTAGATGCGGCTAAAACTTAAGCTAACGTTAGCATTTAGCAATGTGCCAGAACATACGCATTTTATACAATCTGTTTTGTTCTGTGTAAGATTCCTTACAGCTCACCTGATAAAATTTTTTGAACAATTAGAATTGATAGTTGCAAGTTACACTGTACATTAAACTTAAATTAATTAAACAACAACGCGAATCATAGTCTTTGAAAACATGGTTTAGAAACTCCGCTAAAGTCTTCGTTCTGTCTTTTTGTTCGTGTTTACGCAGTTTTGTGCACGGTGCACGGTCAATGAACACATAGTTGTATTTCAGTATCATTATATGAATCATCCAATTGCAACGTTTCAGTTCAGTCATTCAATCATTGATCGAATTAAAGAAATTAGAGATTCAAACCTAAAACAAAGGATGTGCACGGTGTAAGGTATGGCTCAACATAAACTCCCAGCTCATTATAACCGCTTTGAAGTTTACTGAGTTTCCCGCCAGACCATGTCTCGACATGATTTTAAATTGATTAAGCCTGTTTTCCACTAGGCGGAATTTTGCGCGCGGAGCGGAATTTTTCTCTGTCTTTTCTAATTAGTTCCAACAGAAAAATCACAAGACAAAGAAAAATTCCGCTCCGCCCACAAAATTCCGCCTAGTGGAAAACCGGCTTTAGTTAGAGCCGTTTTCTACTAGGCGGAATATTCCGCGCGGAGAGGAATTTTTCGTTGTCTTGTGATTTCTCGAGTGGAACTAATTAAGGCCGTTTTCCACTAGGCGGAATTTTTCTTTGTCTTGTGGTTTCTCGAGTGGAACTAATTAGAAAAGACAAAGAGAAATTCCGCGCCGCGCGGAAAATTCAGCCTAGTGGAAAACGGCCTTTAGAAAAGACAAAGCGGGCATTTTACGAAATATTCGGGGGCGAAATTTTCAAGATGTATGCCAAAGGGGTTTCGGTGTCCGTTTAAGGCTCTAAGTTATGTGAACCTATAATTCAATGATGGGTTGCTTGATGAAACGAATATAGAGTTCGCCAAGTTGTGCCGTAATTAAGGTGCACATTCTTCGCATTATATCATTGTCACTAATAGTGAGTTTTAAGATACCCCGGTTTCGGTGTACGGGTACGAGTAGTGTCATCGTGTTTACTAGTTTTTACTGATGTCTGTAATTGCTAACCAAAATCATGCTACCCGTACCCGTAAACCGAAACCAGGGTATCTTAAACTCACTATTGATTGACCGGTCAATAATAAAATGGGTGCAATACGCATGCGTTTCAACCATGAAGTTCCAAAGTTCATATTCAAAACTTTTATTAAACATTTACGGCGTTCCATTTATCTAATTTCGGTTTCAAATTAAATTCACTCCAATAACCGGTGAATTATTCATACTTTGACACTTATATACTATATAACAAAACACACTGTTTCCCTCGTTCTCAGTAAATAAGTGATAATTAATCATGTCGATTAGCGTTGTTGTTTAATGTACAGTTGTAACTATTAGTTCTAATTGTTTAATTTTTTATCAGAAGAGCTGTAAGGAATCTTACACAGAACAAAACAGATTGTATAAAATGCGTATGTTCTGGCATCATTAGCATGCAATGTACAGTATTGCTTGCATGCTACATTGCTAATTTTATAGCTTAAGTTTTATTTTATAAGTATATATAATTAAATTTTATACTAGGACTATGGAAAATTAAAAAAGGAGCAAAGCGTCTTGATCAACTAAAGATTTCAGGGCCTCTTTTAACATATAGACTGGGGGGGGCATGTCATGTTACTGGCCCCTCCAGTCGACTATTTTGTCCTCCCCCCCCCCCCAGTGAGGTCCAATTATATATCAAAGTGAGAAATTAAAATGATGTTAATTAAGTTGTTAACATTTCTGTATTTGACAATCATCTTGTAGGCCCGTAAGTAGCCACGGGTCAACCGAGTCAGTTGACTAACGGTAGGAATTTGGGGACTGAAATTTAAACATCGCTACAAACCTAAACCATGACTTTAAATAATTTACTAGTGGAAAAAGGCATGAAATGGCATTTTAGGACAAAATTCTAGTTTAGTTTTTCCATGCAAAGATGCTCCAAAGAGACCACCCTATCTTGCTCTTCAGTGACACTGAGAAGACGAATGCGTCGATGTCAAGTACTCCAGTACATGTACAGTACTGTAGAATTTGAAGTGTGGTAAATGATAATATTATACCACGCACATTTTCATTACCGCAACAGCACATCATGTTGCCTTATCCCAGGTGGATTACATTTGGGAGACTGTAAAATTGCAATAATTGTGTCACTGTTTATAAGGATAATTTTTTGTTGGAACACTCCTAAAAATGCTAGAAATAGCTTATCTGAGCTTGAAGAAATCCAAAATTTTCTGGGGGACGGGGCATGCTCCCGGACCCCTCTAGACGGCTCGCAGCATAGGCGTATCGGAAAGGTCGGGCAATAGAGCAGAAATCCATGTGTCATTCGGGTAAAACATATAACTGTCATCAAAGTTGATAAGAAGCGTTTTTCCTTCTTTTATTTCAAGCTGCCCGTTCTCTCGTGCCCGCGAGCACCGCCTGCTTCGCAGGTTGATACGTAGTGATAAATTATGGTTAATATTTTTTCTTTGCGTTTTTCCTTCTTTTATTTCAAATACAAATATAGTTAGCATAAATTTTAGAGCAAATTTGGATGCTGAGAGTGCAGGAAATGGCACTTCCGGGCTTCAAATTTCAAACCATTCTCGTACCCAGAGCCCTTCTTACGCGCGGTGAACGAAGAGCAACCAGGGGCGCTGGCCAAATACATAACCGGATACCATAAAAACATGGTAGGAGAACAATATCCGGTGTTAGAACTAGCCAATCAGATTCCAGTTCGAATATGGATTTGGCCAGAGCCCCTCGTCGCACCGCGCGTAAGAAGGGCTCGATCCAGATTTGGATTGGATTAGGGTTAGACTAAGATTAGATTAGGGGTTAGGGTGAGGGTTAGGTTTAAAATTAAAGCAATGTCTTAATTTGAACGCTTTTTACAATTAAGACATAGCCTTAATTTTCGGAAGAGATCGAGCTGCTTCTGGGGGAGTATGCCCCCAGACTCCCCTAGGGATTCATGCGCGCCAGCCTAGTCCCTAGGCCTCTTAGTACACCTATTACGCGTTTCTGCATATTAATGAGGTGACGGCTCTTCTAGCGCGCGTTTCGCTCGGTGACGTCACGGAAAACAAAGGCGTGCACAGAGGACTAGTCTGCACAAGCGCTGTCGCCCACATGGCTATCCCCCACTAATATATTATCTTACAGAAAGAACCCTTTTCAAAAAACGCCCCTCCCCCACGGGAAAATGGCCTTAATTAAAAAGGCCCTGAAAAAATCTTGAACAAAGCTGTATATCACGCCGGTAATATTCAACAAATTTTCTCCCAGTAACGCAAGCTGGTATTCTCAGCGAACTGGCGGTGAAAAATTAAAACTTTAGGATTTTGCACAGAACTTCCCACTTTCTGTAAGATGTCCGCTGACAATATGAGCCCGCACGAGTGGGAGGAATGTTTGCTAAATTTGACCAACGTGATATGTGTACTGTGTAACATAATGCAAAGCGGTCGGGCAAGCCAATACTGTGCCCCCTATCCCCAAACAACGTTAGGCTCATACGTCTCAAAATCCTAGTTACGGGTCTGGGGCCGGTTGCATAAAAAAGTGATTAAAGTTAATTATGATTAAGTGCAAACGTCATCCAATAAGAAGCGCCTATTTGAGAGTTAATCACTATTTAACTACAAAATAGTGATTAAAAAAGTGATTAAGAGTTTTATACAACTGGCCCCTGATCTGCTGGCTTTATATGACGTATACTTATTAGTCATACAGACTTGCCGATTGGAACTTCCCCAGGTCCCCCGCTAAATATGCCTCCCCCCAGTTACATATCGTTAAAAGAGGCCCTGAAAGATTTGAAAGCATTATGTCAACAAGTGACCTACAGAGAAACGTCACAACTGCAAATCTAGTTCGCAACACTGGAGTTTTTAGGAATTTAATTAAGCATGGAGCAAAACATAAATACTTTATTTACATAAATATCTCACTTCTATGGTTTTTTACCGTTAAGCTCAGTCCGTACTTGAAAAGTATTTTCCCTCGGTCTCAGAGGTGTCCCTCGACCTTCGGTCTCGGGCTGCGTCTGAGAACTCGGGAAAATTGAAATGAAACACATGGAAATATTTCCATTTAACCCTGCCGCGCCCGGCCTATCTAAAAGGCGGTTCAAGTTGGGTTTTTTGTCAGTTGTCTTGGTTTATTCATGAAAGTGTTTTTGTAATCATCCGCTCAACCCGCACATGTTCGTGTGGAGAATTGTGCATATTAAATAGATGAGTTTCGAAAAGTCGTTGCTAAACGAGATGGGCGAGAGGAATTTTTCAAGATGGCGGCTATTTTTCAAGATCGTTAGTGAAAGAATCGACTGCAACCAGGCAGTTGTAGCAATCTTAAACCTTACCCCCATGCAGCTGAACCTAACCCAATCCTAAAACTCCGAAGTGAACTGTAAGAACTATCTTGAAAACCTCTCTCTCGTCCGTCCCCTTGGGCTATTACCTTTAAAAATACTTCACTTATTTCATACGTTTGTCAGACGCCAGTCAAACAGAAAGCGTAATCCCTTCAAATTCAAAACGTCCAATTTTGCGCGTCAAATACAATTCGCATTAATTTGTGGCAAACGTTCGACGCTGCTTACAAACATGCATGGAATTTTGTGCACGTTTCAAAGAACTGAAATTAGGGGCACATATAACCACTACAAATTTCCGCTGTTCCTGGGTGCTTTTTCCGAGCAGGTCCAATCAGAATTCAATCCGACACACGTAAAATGGGATGTCTGAAGCCACGGCGCGCACTTTCGTCGAACCTATGAGCTTGCATTAGGCGACCGCATGGTCGAATTTAATATCACGGTCCACCGTAATGAAGGAACTTCGAACTCTAACTGTTTCACACGTGGAATTTTGCATGTGGATACCGTGGACGTGGAAATCTTGCTTGAAAGTTAAATGGAACACGTTCGTTACTTTCTGGAATGCTGGTTCGAAATCTCCCGAGGCAAGCCTTAAAATATCTTTTACAGGGCCGTCTGACAAAATGTCCGATGACGTTGAGTTTGGGTCGGACATATGTCCGATGACCTGAATGACACAAATGAATATCAGCACAATGTATTAATTCTGAACGGCAAATGTTGTGAAGTCGTACTTATTTCCAAGCCAAAATGAACTCGCTTTCCAGAACAGCAGTATTAAAAAAGACTACGAGCCAGTTTTCGAGTACGATAAAACAACATTTCCAGTTCACCTTTTATACAATAGCACTCTGATTTTCCACTTAACATACAAGCCTCTAGTCCTGGGATAGGGTACATTTTGATCGATTTACGTTGGACAAAGCTACAGTTCGGTCTGACACCAATACACTCAGGTCGGACAAACAATAAACCTCAGTTTCACTTAGGTCGGACAGAATGTCCGGTGGTTTCCTCTCTACGTCGGACAATTTCACGAATGGGTCGGACAATGTCTGTGACCGACCGATATTTTAAGGCCTGCGAAGTTGTCCACACATTGGAAATTCCGGAAGTTTTGAAATTTTTACATCCATTAAAACATTTCCCAACCACGTTGCTGCTTTCCAATCTTTGACGAGCAAAAATCGGCACCAAAACCAAAATGGCGGGTTCTCGACCATTTCAGGGCCTCGAGTCTGGATTCATTTCGCCGAATGCTGAAAGAGATTTGAGCCGCAGTGTCAAATTCTTCAAAATTAAAGAAACAGCATTCCAGAAATTAACATGTTCCATTTGATTTTCAAGCAAGATTTCCGGAATTTCCGTCAAATGGAAAGCGCCCAACAAGCCTCCCATTATTTACAAGGCCTGTCACGCTGTAGCGTTCCATTTTGCCACTGGACATTCCGGAAACGCAATCTGGGCTTTTTGTTCAAATGAAAAGCGCCCAGTATTTCCTCGTTTGAGCCCCCATCACAGACCACTCTCTAAGTATTTTCAGTATTTTGAGTATAAAGTATCTAGCTTATACATAAAGAACGTTAACATTTATTTAGCCCCTTGCCTCTAATTATCCCCCTCCCGCAGGGAATGGAGGAACATAAGTCATTCAACAATTAAACTCCACATGTGGTCTTAAATATTATTGAAATCAGTAGACCGCGACACCTCCACACTTTTTTTTGCTGGCCGCACGCAAGGGTAAGAGACACAACATGATGTATTCAAACGTGCCTCGTAATGAAATATTTCCGAACCTCGTGATTACAATTTGTTGCAGCCAGGGTGTGAAAAACTGCAAGTTTCAGTTTGATAGTCTGACAGGTAAACTAATTAAATGGGTTTCTAATTTTATTGTCCGATCAGCTGCGTAGTTTAGACTTAACGCCAGAAATTCGTTACTCAACTGTAAATTTGTTCAAACGTAAACAAGGTCACAGACGTCCGAACGAAGGAAACGGGTATAATACTTAAAACTGGCAAGTAGTTCTGGACTTAGAACAACTCTTTGTAACTCCGTGAAGTCTTTGCCCCGACGATCAAACCATGGGAGACCTTCATCATGGTTATCATCATCATCGTCAGGTAAGCCACTGGTGCACATTACAAATGTGATGGAGCATTCCAATCCATTTATCCTAAACAAATGTCTCATTGAATCTGGAAGTCTACCAGTGATGAGAAAAACTTCTGGCATTGTAGAGTACATATCACAGCAGTGGATTAACAGAATAAATGACAAATAGTTTTGTTAACCCATTGACTGACAGTACCATGAAAACCATTTGGTATTAGACTAATTTTGTGAATCCTAGCTTGTAATTAACATAAATAATTATCAAATAAATACCTTCATTCGTCTTAACGCTTCATCGTCAGAGGTGGTATTTTCTCGACACACGCTAGAGCAGTACCAGAAATGTGTAATTATGTGAGTCGAACAATCCTTAATCTTGTACATAGCTTTTGGTTTACCCAACTAAAATTCACATCACAATACTGTAAGTCGACAACATAAGTTAACAAAGCACTCTTGCAAGCTGTAGTAAACTCTGCCTGCCAAAACAGTTACAAACAAGGAAAGCAAGACCAAGAGGTCTATGCTTGTAAAGTAACATACTGTGTCCTCAAATTATTTTTATGTTAAAACAGCTGTTTAGTCCAGTTAAAAGTCTAAGTCAAAAATTGCAAAATCTTTTGTAAAATATACAAACCTTAGCCAGACATTTTTTAATGCTCTATGATTCTTCTGATTTATGCCACACATCCAGGCTATGCACTATATTTCCATATTGGGATTCTGAAATTGAAAAATATTTTTATTAATAAACAAACAGATAAACTTGCACTCTACATCTGCTATTCAATCTAAGGTATCCTCTACTATATGTATATATATATATATATATATATATATATATATATATATATATATATATATATATATATATATATATATATATATATATATATATATATATATATATATATATATATATGTATATATATATATATATATATATATATATATATTTGACTTCTCATGAAACACCTAGTTTCTATATTCTTGACTTCTCAAGAAACACCTAGAAAATTAATATACATCTCAGGTATTATATTCTTCATATCCTAGATGAATTTCCAATTTATATAACTCACCAAGTAATGCTTTAAGCGCCTCCAAATCTTAAAGTTCACCCATCTCATTACATTACGTATGACCATGTTTATGTACAAATATCATCGACAACTTTTGCCCTCGTGTTTAAATTATCTCTTTACTCCTGTCTATCAAATACATTCATATAATACTAGACTTTCATCAAATCTTTGTTTTTCTTTGCCGAAAATAAGAACAAATTTTGGATTATTTAATATTAGATATCAGGGAGTGAAGCATAGAATGTGTTGAGTGAAGGTGATAAACAGATGACATTTTTACAACTTAAGAGAAAAATTTAAGCTGCTTTTATTAATCAGTATTAATTTTTTCTTTATTCTTAAAAATGATTGTCTTTTCTTTACATTTCTCATTTTTTTTATGCTTTGAAAAGTCGTAATTATTGTAAGATCAATCCGTACAATTATTGATTAATTGTGCTACATGGCCCCAGTCTTTTAGCCTTATGGTTATTTTGGGGTGTCAGCTCCTTTATTTTAATTAAATAAATAAGTAACATTAATAGATAAAAAAGGAATAATGTAAAACAAAAAATGTAATTGCACTGTAAAAACTGATAGGTTAAAATAACCTATTTGTAAAGGTTGTCACTTATATAAATAGGTTGTTTTAACCAATTGAATAGGTTTTAACCAAAATAAATAGGTTAAAATAACCAATTATTTTTTGGTTGATCTCGAACATTTCGGTACAACTAATATAAATAGGTTAATTTAACCAATTGACCAAAGTAAATAGGTTAAAATAACCAATTATTTTTTGGTTAATCTTGAACAATACAACTAATATAAAAACAAGTGAAAGAAACTCTAAAGATCGATAACATTTTTATATCTATCAATGGAGTTTCATTTGTTTTGTATTTTGTAAAATACTCAGTAGTTCTAAAAATTATTGTAGTTTAATAGGTTGTTATCTTGGGTGTTTAGCCGATACTGATAACAATAGCCAGGTTGTTTTAAATATTTTTATAATACTCATTCATAATACATAAACTTTGTACGTGACAAATAATGTCAACCATTAATGAGTTAAATTATAAGCCAATAATAATTGCTCAAAAGACAAAACAGTTATAGGCAATTATAGGCAATATTAGTTCAGTACGTCATAATCTTTGTTAATAAAATTAGAAAATGCATCTTATTTTTTACATATTTATACTGATAGTATACTATATACAACACTGTACAGATCTAACATTGAATTGTTTATCACAGTCATTTCAACATATAGTATGCATTCATGCAGGAACCACACCACCATAAATCATCTTTTAATCTCCACGACTCCACATATTTGGGGGGGGGGGGGTAGGCTGGCTATTTATGGGAATGAATAGTGAAAAGAGGTGGGGTTTTAGCAATTGACATGAATATACAGTTATACTACAACTTTAATAGTTGGTCTGTCATAAAGTCATAAACTGAGTTTATAGTGATCTAATATATTTTCAGCAAAATGTCCTGGGGAGGGCATGTGGGGAGGTCTAGTCTCCAGAACTAAAATATTTAAAATATGTATGTACCTTATATTGCGTCGTAAATTCTTTAATTATTGGCATGGAAGGAAGATATAACAAGACAGCTAGAATTTTGAAGATGGAATTAAGAGTTTCTGTCAAAAAAACAGAGATACAGAAAATTACAAATTGGCACAGCAAGGCATATTCAAGGGAAAACCTGGCATTCTGTGCACAGACCCTGAGAGATACCGTACAGCAAGAACTGGTTTAATTTATGGGCTTCAGTTACTTCACATTGTAAGTCATTGTGCACAACTTTATAATAGTGTGTGTTAATATTTCTCTGCCATTACAATATAGTGATGTGACTGTGTTCTTATTCGACTGTGTTAACCCATTGAGTTGCATTGTGCCCTACTTTATTATTTTACTTTGTCTAACACCAGACTATTTTACTCGTTAATGGGTATAACTGCCCTATCCTCCCATGTGTCTAGTTAACCCATCGAGTTGCATCGTGCCCTGATGCACCCTATTTTAATGATTATGCTACTCTGTCTAACGCAAGATTATTTCACTATGTCTAATAGACTAATACCAGATTGATTACAGTGATTACAGTTTTTGAAGAAAGAATTGTTTAGTATCCGTACATGGATTAAACCATTAACCTATATTAAGATACTTAATCTATATAAAACCTTAATCTATATATGTGTATTATAGAATTAGAACTTAACTATATATGTGTATTTTAATCTGTATAGAAATTTATTCTATGTTTGATCTTTTTGTAGAGTTAGAAAACCGTTGTATCATGGCAGCTTTGACGTATGTCCTTGAGGAGAAGGAGCATACCTCAGGAGAACATTCCTTTAATTAAAGTTGTTCTTGTAAGTGAATTTTGTATATTTTATAACATCTAGATAGAATGTTTGTGATGTTACGCTGAGTGTGAATCCACTCCGGGCAAGCTGAAAAGTTGGCTTGGCCACGGTGGGAATCGAACCTGGGATCTTTGGGATACTAGTCCAATGCTCTGCCAACTGAGCTACATGGTCAAGTCGGTTCGAGTTGATGATATTTCGGAACTGAGTCTAGTTCCTTCTATATCAGTGTATTCTATCAGTGTATTTATTTTTTATGTGTGTTGGTGTTATGTACTTGATGTTATGTACTCAGGTGATGTACTCAGTATGACAAAAAATAATCAGACATATAGAATACACTGATATAGAAGGAACTAGACTCAGTTCCGAAATATCATCAACTCGAACCGACTTGGCACATAGCTCAGTTAACAGAGCATTGGACTAGTATCCCAAAGGTCTCGGGTTCGATTCCCACCGTGGCCAAGCTAACTTTTCAGCTTGCCCGGTGTGGATTCACACTCAGAGTAACATCACAAACATCATATTTACTGAGTACATAACGCCAACACACACAAAAAATAATCTAGATAGAAATTATGAAGTGACGTATATTTTTGTATTGTAACTACAGGAGAAGAAGTACAATATTTAGACAAAAGCGTAAGTTGTGCATGAAATGATTTTTTCACTCAGTTATATATTTCCTTGTTGCAGGATGATTCTGAATTGCTCCCAAAATATCAGGATGCTCAACCCCTCGTCTACTGGCCGCTGGACCTCTGGAAGAGATAAGTTCGATTTCATTGATTGCAGAGGGAATGGTTGTAAAAAATTCAGATACGATCCGTGCAATATTACCAACGCAGTGGCACGTTTGATTGCAGGGTACTACATTTTAACATGCAGTACCCAAAAGGGGCCAACAGCTCATAGTAAGAACATTTACATGTTTTAGTAATTTAGAACATGTTCTTTTGGCCAATAATTGCCATACCGGTACTTCACCAATTGACGTGGAGAACTTCCTAAGGTAAAGGATTTTATGAACACATTAAATGGAACAATTTATGCTAATGAAATTTATGATAATGATGATATTGTATCACTAATTTAATGCATGTATTGTACATGCAGGATATATTGTCCCGAGGAAACAATGAATTGTGTGAGATAACCATTGTTTCTTCTATATATGAAGAGCTTTTTACTTTCACAATATAATATGATGACCGCATGCCATCAAACTCTGCTCCACTTCCACTTTACTGTTTTGCAATTGTCGCACACTGGAACTCAATTATCTCGTAGATTATTTTAATTATATATTATATATAAGACTTATGCATTCCTTAAGAAAAATACATGATTTTTATCAAAGTACTGAAATTGTTTTAATATTTACTAATTTGACTTTGAGTCAAATATTGATTTTAACCTATTTGATTTTAACCTATTTGATTTTAACCTATTTTTTTTAGGTTAGATCAACCGCATGTAACCTATTTTAAAGGGCTGGTTTAGACTCATGGCCTTTACCATTATTTATGAGTTGTTTCAACCATAAAGAATAGGTTATATTTGTATTAACCAAAACTTATAGGTTAAATTGACCAAATATTATTGGTTAAAATGACCAAATATTTATAGGTAAAAACAAGCTATATTTATTTGGCAAAAACAACCTATATCTCTGAGTAGATTTAACTGTTTAAATTTAGGTTGTTTTAACCTAAAAATAAATGTTATAATAACATATTTTAAATATGTACAATTAACTATATTACAGGTTAAAATAACCCACTAGAAATGGTTTGTTTTAACCTATTTAGTTTTAGTTATTTCTACCTATTTAAATAATCTATTTTAAACCGGTTGTCCTATAGACCAACTGAAATAACCTATTTTTTTTGGTTATTTTAACCTATCAGTTTTTACAGTGTGTGTGATTATTACGGAGCAATATATTGTCTTGTCTTGTCACAGATGTGGACGCATCAGTAACCAGCTCAACCACATTAATTTCTTCTGCAAGGTGATCTAGACTTCGTTGGACCGCCTCTTTTTCCATATTTGTGGAAATTAAACCAACATGTCTCTTATCCAAGATTTCAATGTCAAGAATACAATTTGAATTTACCTCCACCATGAAGTAGCAAAGATTCTTGGCATTGAAACCTGGCGAGTCACATTGGCCATCACGACCAATTACGACGTCTTTTCCAGAAAACTCCTTCAGGAGATCGCTCCTCATCTCACTCCACCACCGGTTTATTTCTGGTATCAAGTACAGCCATTGGTATCTGTAATACGTTGTCTTCGACAGAAATTGCAGATTCAAAAACTTTGCCATGCGTTCTACTTTTGCCTAATTATTTCCAGATAATATAAATGAAGCAGCTGCTTGGAGATCATTGGCATAAATGTCATTAACTTCATTGGATGGACAAAATCTACACTTATGCCCTGAAGAATACACACAGTTCACAATTAGTGTAACACCTACAAAGTGATGTCTGATGTTGGGTAAGGCGGTACACCCAGGTGTCTGGCATTTAGCATGAAATGCACCAAGCAGTAAATTAAGAGAGCAGACAATTTCATTTCTTGCACCATGCTGTACTCTTCTTTCATTGCGTATATCTCGTGCCCTTTGCTAAACTTCTGATGAGGTCCAAAAGTAAACAGAGGAGTGCTGGGTGACTGTTGTGCGTCACTTATATCTTGTCGCTCAACATATTCCACATTGGCGTGTTGTAACTCATCACCATCCGATTGCTGTTCATCATCAGACATTGGGAAAATATCATGATGTTCATCACATGTAGTATCATCATCACTACTTCTCATAGAACTACAAATAATAATAAAAAATATAATAGTATTATTTGATACTATAAATGAAAATTACTTGACACAGCTCACTGTAACAGAAACATGACCTTTCAATTTGGTGCTGGAAACAAAATTTTGGAAGCAGAGTGATCATATACCATGTTTATACATTCAATTTTTTTGTTGACTCAATTTTTTTGTTGCCCATAGGGGATATTTACAGGTTATGTTTCAAAAATTAAACCCGCCAAAACACTTTGATTCTAATAAGCCTTTGACACAATCAATTTGATTTATTTTCTTATTTATTCAGTTTGGATTGCACAACTGCTTATACCAGCCACACACCGACTCAAACCATGTCGGTGTGTGGCTGATATAACCTTGTAATGTACAAAATTTCTTACTCTGAGTAACTTTGCCTTCCATCATTCAAATCTTCAAGTACTAACTTGGTAAGCTCATCTAAGCTGAAAAGGAATTGTATAATATTTAGTTAAAGAAAGATAATATTTAATCAGTGGTGTATTTGGCAGACCCCCACTGTTAAAATTACAGGTAAATTTTAAGGGATGAACCTACATTGTTAAAATAGGATGTCAATTTGGGTTGTTTGAGCCCCCTTTATGAATGTATCTTCAAAACTATTGTGCAAATGCAGGAAATGCGATTTCAAAAAACTAAGATGCTTCCAAAGCTTAGGTTGGGCATGCAGCAAAATATTGTTCAATTAAAAAATGTAATCCCTTACCCACCCATGTTGGCATTGCAAGACAGTGACAATGAGCAACCCTTGTTTTAAGAATACATGTATACACCACTGTATTTAACCCATTAAGCGGCAACATGCCCTGATGCGCCCTACTTTGGTGTTTACTCTTTCTAACGCCAGACGATTTTACTCGCCATAAGAAGAGCACTGGCCCTAGATGAGATAATTACAGTGAAACCTTGTGACTGAATGTAATATGTATAGTGATTATATGCATAATAATTGTTATACCTGGTGTCCTCCTCCAAACTACACTCGTCATTGGATTCCTCATCATCAGTGAATAGTGACATATTTGTTTTATGAAGATCAATGGTAGAACTAGAACATATACCGGTACAATTAGAAGCGTTGCTAATTTATTATCAATGCACACATTTGTATAATTTAACTCAATCAATAAATTTTACAATTTAGGTGCAATACAATTTGATAATTTAATAAATTTGCAACAACCAATTTATATCATAATTTCACATTATCAATTTTACATTATTATTATTACTATTATCATTACACAATCCACTCATCTTTGAAAAGTTACTGTCCATAATCAGTACCTTTCAGACTCAAGAACACTCAAATTTGGATCTGTGACTATCTCCATGTTAGGCAAATTTCATCTGGTTGATGTCCAAATACGGGAGATTTAGATGGAAAACTTGTCTGGAGGCATTCTGTACCCTTCAATGGTGTGGATGTTTCCATGCCTAAAATAATTTAGAACATAATGTGGAACTGAAATGAGCAAATGTGAAATGAGCAAAGGTGAAATGCCCAGTCGTGGCCCAGGGAGGGATGGGCAACCTTGGTTTTGACTGACGCATAAATATACAAATTTGTCCAAGACCAACTGTCCCTTTTTGGCAAGAATTACAACAATGGAAGCGTCTACAAAGCCACAAGTTCCTTATATTATTAATGCGCAAGTATTAAGCGATAAGTGTTACAAGTTGAGAAAATGTCCTTTTGTATTACTGCAATTGCCTGCTAGCAGGAAATAAAAAAATGTGGTTATGTAAACATACATGAAAGGGATACATAAACCTGAATTTATACTCATCTTTGAGTACATTTACAGGGTTTTCAAAGATTTCTTAATCGTTTATCGTTTTCCGCTTGTACTTTACAAAGTGGACGCCATCTTGGATACACTAAACTTAAAATCGTCGGCCGACGTTTTCAAGTTTTGCTATGCGCAGAATGGATGCGCACGCGATGGCACTGCTCCTTTAAATGGAAAGAAATTGGAAAGGCGGAAAGAAGGACGAAAGACGACACGTAAAGAAATGTGTGGATAGGCAGAAGAAATAAATTTCTGAAGTTGTGATCGAATTTGCAAACCATGATGACCAGTGAAAGGAAGACAAAAATATATAACCTTTTTTGAGCAAGTATGAACTTTATCACGAGAATTATACATTTTATCAAGAAATGATTTGATACAACTATATCCACAAGTGTTGCAGGATAACCATTAAGAAAGAAGGTTTTCTTGAATTTTTCCATTTCCGAGTGGAAAATACATAAGAAGAGCAAATGTTGAAATAACGAAAGATAAGTGAGAAAATTAAACCTTTTTTGTACAGCATTGGAATAAAACTGTCAAAATTGGTAAACAATCCCGTAATGAAATAATCCTTTAATGACATAATCGAATGACATAATCCTTTTCTCATCAAGAGGAAATGTACTTCTTCTTGGTGATCTAAATGCTAGAACAAGCAAACTTGAAGATTTTGTTTCAAGTGATGGAAGTGATCACATTCAAGACACTAGTGATAACTCCTTCCAACCTCCAGAAAGACAAAACTTTGACTCCACAATAAACAATCATGGCAAAAAAATAATTCAAATTTGTAAAAGTACTGACATAAGAATTCTTAATGGTCGGATCAATGGTGACTCCTTGGGAAGGCCTACTTTTCACGGCAATAACGGACCAGCGTAGTTGATTATGTCATATGTAACCAACACTTAATACCAAAAGTTAAACACCTAGTGGTTAAATCACCTAACTACCTATCTGACCATAGCCAAGTTATAACCTGGATTAACTTATACAAAAACACTAACACTGATAATATTACCACCTCCCAACCCCCGATATCAAAACTACCTCTACAATATATTTGGAACAATGAGTCAAGCAAAAATTTTAAGAAAGCTCTAAAATCAGAGGAACTACGAGAAAAATTAAGTTCATTCCTTGATAATGACTTCTCTTCTGACAGAGAAAGTATCAACAAATGCGTCAATGAATTTCAAAACATCATTGATCTTGCGTCTAAAAAATCTCTTAAAATTAAAAAGAAGAATTTTAGACGAAAGATTAATAATGTTGCAAACAAAAAATGGTTTGACAAAGAGTGTAGATTTAAAAGACACCAGCTTAGAAAACTAGCTAATCAGAAACATAGAGATCCAAATAATACTGAAATTAGAAACGCATACCATAGCACTTTGAAAGACTATAAAAATATTTTAGAAATGAAAAAGAAAAATTTCCATTTCAATAAAATTCAAGAACTTGAAAATGCTAGCAATAATCCTCTCTTATTTTGGAAAACGCTCAAAAATAGTAGTGATGAGCTTAACTCTAATGAAAACAAGAAAATGCCACAACCAAATGAGTGGTTGAATCATTTTGAAACACTTCATTCTGAACACCACCTAAACAAAGAACAGAACGAAATCATTGATTGTCTAAAAAACTACGAAAAAATCAAAGACGACTTGACTGAACTTGATGGCATCATCACAGAAGAAGAATTGAGAAAAGCAGCTAAAAACCTAAAGCCCAAAAAAGCTGCTTATAATGACAAAATCAGAAATGAAATGATTATATCTAGTATTGAAACTCTCTCGAAATGTTTTATGAAAGTTTTCAACAACGTTTTAACATCGGGGAAGTTTCCTGAATCATGGACCGAAGGTTTAATAACCCCGATCCATAAATCGGGAAACTCCCTTGACCCAAACAACTACCGAGGTATATGTGTCTCAAGTTGCTTGGGCAAATTATTTTGCTCAATTCTAAACAATAGATTGATGAATTTTGCCAACGAAAAGAAACTAATTCACCGAACACAAATTGGATTTATGCCTGGAATGAGAACGGCTGATCATATTCTCACACTGAAATCTCTACATGACAAATACATTAAACAGAGCAATAACGAAAAAATCTATGCATGTTTTGTCGACTTCAGAAAAGCCTTCGACTCTGTTTGGCATCAAGGTTTATTTTATCAACTAATTAAAAACAACATAGGAGGTCACTTCTATGACTTAATCCAAGACCTGTACTCGAGCACGAAATGTGCTATAAAACTTTCAGAAAACAGAACACCGTTTTTCCCCTACAAAAAGGGAGTCAGACAGGGATGCACTCTAAGTCCCCTATTGTTTAATATTTATATTAACGACCTTCCTAAACTATTTGAACAAGCTCAATCCGACCCTTTTATATTACCAAACGGAACTGCTATCAACAGTCTCTTATATGCAGATGATCTAATTATACTTTCACGATCAAAACATGGTCTACAAAATTGTTTGAATCAGTTACACGAATGGTGTAGTAAATGGCTTATGGAAGTCAACATCAAAAAAACAAAAGTTATGATTTTTCAAAAACACAACTCAAAATTACCAAACCTTCACTTCCACATTGGAAATAAGAAGATAGATATAGTTAAAGAATATACCTATCTTGGCTTAAAACTCGTGCCAAATGGCAAGTTTAAACTCGCACAACAGCAGTTAAGCGAAAAAGCTTTGCATGCTCTTTATAAAATTCGTAAAAATCTAGACTTTCACAAACTCTCACCGAAAACTGCTACAAAAATTTTCGAATTGATCATCACCCCCATTCTATTATACAACTCAGAAGTTTGGGGAGCATATGAAAAGAATGATCTAAATAAATGGGATAACTCAGACACAGAAAAGGTTCATTTAAGATTTTGCAAGCTATATTTGGGTGTTAACAGAAAAGCAAGCAATATAGCTTGCAGAAGTGAAATCGGAAAGTATCCTCTTCTGATTACAATTAAAAAGAATATAATAAATTATTTTAAACATATTTATAAACTAGACGACAACTCAATAGTTAAACAATCTTTATTAATGTCTAAACAACTATATGAAATAGGCAAAGAATCTTTCTATGCTAACTCAATAAACATGCTAAAACCATTCTACGATAAAATTACAAATTTTGAATGTGACATAATCAACTACGATACAAAAACCGTCGTAAAGAAAATGAAAGACAAATACGTTGAATTCTGGCGACAAAAAATGATCAACTCCTCCAAACTCTCTTTCTTTTGTGAATTCAAAAATGAATACAAAATGGAAGAATACTTATCCCTTATTCAAAATCCAACAATAAGAAGAACATTTTCCCAATATCGTATAAGCAACCATAAGTTACAAATTGAACGGGGAAGATACGAAAATATACCCCGAGAAGAACGTATCTGTAAACTATGTGATTCTGGCGAAGTGGAAAACGAATTTCATTTCGCCGTCGCATGCCAAAATTACCAACACTTACGAGACAACTCAAACAACATTCTCAAAAACATGTTTGATCTCAAAATAACAAAAGAAACTAAACAAAAATTACTTCAACACACGATGTCATCGGACGATCCTGTTTTAGTAAATCTATTTTCTAATTATTTATTTCTCTGCACAAAAGAAAGAGAAGATAGCCTCAAATCTCTGGTAACCCAAAACAACCCAAAAACAAATTAGTCTTAGTCTATATTTTTACTATACAAATTATTTTTAATTTGTATAAAAAAAAGGGAAACCTCTTAAATGACTGCACACGTCGTAGTCGTAATTAACACTATATTTCGAATGCTCTATAAACCATACATGTATATATTTGTATCTATACATATATATGGCAAAAATGAACAAAAAAACACTTTAATTTCAATATATATAAAAATCAAAATGTAAATCTATATCCTTTTATATATTATCTATTTTTCATTATCTATACCGTCTATTCTATATGTACTATACTTTATATACTTTTTTCCTATTCTAGCAATACCTGTAAATAGGTCATGCATTTGAATAATTAATAATAATAATAATAATCCCGTGGAAGTAGATTTATGATGAACCGTGGTAGCGAGAGAACCGTTAGAACGAATGACTTTGACGTCTAGAAAAGGCACGAATTACTTTCAAGCTCATGAGTAAAATTGAATGTTGTTGTTCTTAATCCTATTGGCTCTTGACCAGGTATTATGTATGGTTTACCTTAACTAAGTCCATAAGCCAAATTTCCCACTTAGACATATAATCTCTGCTATAGGTACTCACTCCTACAAACTTGCTAAATTTCTTGTTTCGCTTCTCCGTCCCTTTTCTACTAACACTTTTACAATTAATGATTAATTAAGGAATTACGTGAGTTAAAAATTAATACTAACGATGTCATAATGGCCAGTTTTGACGTTAAGTCTCTCTTTACTAACATACCATTAGATGAAACTATTGATATAATCATTAATAAATGCTTTGCTAGTGCCATACACTATCATGCCATCTCTCGCGATCAATTTAGAGCTAGAGAACTCTTAAATCTTTCTGTGAAAAATTGCCATTTTTTATTTGATGGTGTTCTATACAAGCAGGTTGATGGTGTAGCAATGGGTTCACCCTTAGGCCCATTGTTTGCTAACATATTCCTATCTTTTCATGAAAAATCCTGGTTAGCTGGCTGTCATTCCGTTTTTAAGCCTATATTCTACCGTCGGTATGTTGATGATTGTTTTCTTATTTTCACATCACGCGACCATGTTACTCCTTTCCTATCTCAACTCGAAGCACCCCAACATTCAATTTACTCATGAGCTTGAAAGTAATTCGTGCCTTCCTTTTCTAGACGTCAAAGTCATTCGTTCTAACGGTTCTTTCGCTACCATGGTTCTTTCGCTTCCACGGTTCATCATTAATCTACTTCCACGGGAGTGTTTACCAATTTTGACAGTTTTATTCCAATGCTGTACAAAAAAGGTTTACTTTTCTCACTTAACTCTCGTTATTTCAACATTCGCTCTTCTTATGTATTTTTCCACTCGGAAATGGAAAAATTCAAGAAAACCTCTCTTAATGGTTATCCTGCAACACTTGTGGACAGTTGTATCAAATCATTTCTTAATAAAATGTATAATTGTCGTGATAAAGTTCATACTTGCTCAAAAAAGGTTATATATTTTTGTCTTCCTTTCACTGGTCATCATGGACATTTGCATATTCGATTACAACTTCAGAAATTTATTTCTTCTGCCTATCCACACGTCGTCTTTCGTCCTTCTTTCCGTCTTTCCAATTTCTTTCCATTTAAGGACAAAATTCCCGGTGAACTGAGATCACATGTGGTGTATTTGTATAAGTGGCAATGATGTAGTGCATTGTATGTTGGTCAAACTCGCCGACACATACACGCGCGTATCTCTGAACACATGGGTGTTTCACTTTTGACTGGAAAGAAATGTTCTGTTTCAACCACGTCAGGCATACTCGCTCATATCCATACCAATAAACATCAAATTTTACCCTCTGATTCTAAAATCCTTTCCACTGCCAGTTCTGAAGCAGATTTACTCATTCGCGATAGCCTTTTCATATCCAAGCTTAATCCTACTTTAAATGCTAACATTAGGTCAACTCCTCTTGACTTTTTCTAATGCTTTGCTAGGTCTCTAAATACTAACCATTATTTCTTTAATTTACTAATACTATTATTTTAATGACAGGTAAAATGTAAATAAGTTTAATTGCTCTGAAGATGTTGTGAACAATACAACGAAACGTTAGCCAATAAACTTTATATTTTGTTATGTCTTGTCTGAAAGTCATTTGCTGGGCTTTAATTTTCATTTTTAAATCCTTACGTACGCTATTATTTGGATCAATAGCAAGGGCATCCCGATGCCTGTTTTCTCAGGTAGCCCTTGGCAAGCCGGTTATGGTCACCAGATGGGCGCTGGTCACCATATGGGCGCTGGTCACCAGATGGACTATGGAATCGGGGGTCTGTTTCACAGCGTGGCAAGAGCGGTGATGCTCATGGTGAAGAGCGGAACAAAAGCTCTCGGTAACATTGCCCTGAAAAGTGGGGCTGACCTTGTGGGTGATGTTCTTGCCGGTAAAAACGTAAAAGAAGCAGCAAAAGCACGAACCGTGGAGGCTGCAAACGTTGCGAAAAGAAAAGCTATAAATAAGCTGAAGAGTTAAACAGGAAGTGGAAAACGTGCGAAGGGAACAGCTAAAAAGAGAAAGGCATCAACAGTTACAGCCAGAAGCTATCAGACCAAGAAGCGGAAAACAGCACTAGACATATTTGGTTGAAGCATGAATTTCGTACATTCAAAGTCGCAAGAATGCACAAAAAGTGAACTCAATCTATTTGCTGTGCCTCCGACACAGGCCAGTTGAGAAAAAGGACATTGGATAGATCATCAACCTGTTTCCAGTGTAGCTGATGGAGGTTCCATTACGTTCCTGTCTCCAAGCACTGAAGATTACGTCGACCTTGCTAAAACAATCCTCGTGGCGAGAGCGAAAGTGACGAAAGCTAATGGTGCAAATCTCGACGCAGGCGAAAAGGTTGGGCATTTTTAGCTCTTTATAACTATTATGCGGAGCCCTTTTATTTGTAAATATTAAATTATCAAAATTTTCAAGAGGGTAATAATAAATTGTTGTTGTTGAAGGTTGGCGTTGTGAACTACACAGCATGTTCAAACAAGTTGACATCTTTCTGAAAGAAAAGCAAGTCACTCAGGCTACTGGGACGTATGCGTACCGTGCTTATCTGGAAACCCTCTTGAAATATGGCCCCTCAGCCAAAGATTCCCAGCTCACCGCAGCTCTGCTTTACAAAAACACTGCGGGAACAATGGGCATTGCAAATCCTACCACAGCAGGTGACGCAGGCAACGCGGGTGTTAGAGCAAGATACGTCTTCAGCAAGACAAGTGGAATTATTGAAATGGCAGGGCCCATATTTAGCGATGTATTTATGACCGAGCGTCTCCTGCTGAATTACGTAGATTTGAAAGTTATTTTGAATCGAAGCAGCAACGAGTTCTGTCTGATGGCTTCCGAGGACGATGTCGACTTCAGAGTGAAGTGGCCTACGAAATTACGATGAACAAAGGACCGGCCATCTATCCCATTCGCCGCGTCGAATGCAAGAGTTTCATCGTTCCATCAGGAAACCCTTCCCTGAGGAAAGACAACATCTTCAATAGACTTGTACCAAAAATGTTTGTCTTCAGTTTGGTTGAGAGCGAAACGTTTAACGGTGCCTTCAAAAAGAATTCATACAACTTTCAACATTTCAACGTGTCCTCCATTTGAATAACCGTGAAAGGGGAAGAAATGCCATTTAAACCCCTGCAGTTTTCCTTTGGTGCAAATCCTAGATACATCGAAGCATTCAGCACGCTGTTCTCCGGTACGGGGAAAATGTATTACAACACTGGGAACGACATATCCCGAGAAGAATTCCCTAAAGGTTATGCCGTTTACGCCTTTGATTTAACACCTGATATATGTGTGGTGCATCTCCTCATTTTAACGTCGTGCAAAAAGGAAACCTGGCTATTTATATCCAGTTCTCCAGAGCGCCGACAGTCGCAGTGAGTCTCATGTGCTACGGAGATTTCGAGAATACCATTCATATCGATTCTGAGAGAAACGTTGTCTACGATTATTCTGGTTAGATGAACACTTCTCAAATAACACATGCATATATTGCCTCTAACAAACTAAAAAGCCTTTTATAATCAGAGGACGAAACTTCGTCTGCACGAACACCGTTGGCCCAGTTCGATTGCTCAATTTTTTTGTGAAAAGTTCATTTTCAAAGGCTTAGTATGCAGTGATATCAATGAATAAACGCGCGGTCTCTTATATAGACGTGTGCAATACAATTACGTAATGCTTACAATTAAACCGGATACATACAGTTGAACGTGCATGCCCAATAATTTATGCGGGAATAGCTGAACGTGCATACTTGATAAATTATGCGAGTATTTCCGGTTATGATGTCATTAATGATATGACGTCATTCGCGGCATCCCTTTGGACGCTGGATGTGGGGGGGGGGGGGGTTACCTACTCGTAAAGCAGAGAATATCTAGCAATTTTTAGTTTTATTGCAGTCAAATTAGATTACTCAAATTTGTATACATGACATAGGGAAAAATTTCAAACATGGATATTTTCCGTTCTACGTCGAAATTTAAAAATGCCCAAGGCAAAGTTTTAGATTTTAATGTGCTATATCATAATCATTTGGTTTTAAATTAATTTTAAAAAGTTAAAATTGAATGTGACGGAAGCGCAAGAGGACGACAATATTTTCTAGCTCGCCTTGTTGTAAATTTCGCGTTTCATGCATTATGATTAGCTGAGAGCGAAAATGTAAACAAATGCGCTGATTGGTCGAGCACGAGATCTGCCCTTGTTACTCATGAATTATTAATGAGTTTGAGATCAATATGTAGTGTATTGTTGTTGTTAAAAATCAGCTAAACATTCTCGCTCGAAGTTTGTGTGGTATCCATATTTCGCATGAACTTTGTGATGACATCCATATCTCGCGTGAAGTTTGTGATGGCATCCATATCTCATTGTCTCTTTAGATGTTTGCAAAACCACCGGGATGGACCCACACGACATTGCGGCCACACTACGTGGTCCTGAATATGGTGATTAAGAAGGATGGCAAGTAAGCTTTATTTTACAATTGATTGCACGAAACGTTGGCCAAAAATTTCGTAGTTTACCTACAAAGTTGGTAAGTTGATTGTCAAGTTATCACGCAATTTGAAGAATGTGAATATGAGTTTCACAATCGGGTTTTGGAAACAAATTCTTTATTGGCTAAACAGCTGGAGATAAACATCCTTTGCCATAGAGATGAGATTTTTGCGTGTGTATCTTTAAGAAATTTGGCTGAGAAATACTGTTTCTTGGTTTGCCCTCCTTTAAACTGAAATTCACAAGTTGGAAACACAAGATTGTAAGTCGAAAATGATGTTTCCGGAACATCGGGGCCATCTTAACTCGCCTTAAATCCCCTAAAATCGCTTTGCTCTTAAATTACTGAATTGTTGGAGCCGTTCACATTGTATTAGTAATAGTATAACTTCAACCATGAAAAACAAGAAAAGTTACTTGCAGCAAGTAGGGAAAGCTACATATTTTATGAAAGCTTATGGGATGTATTGTGTTGGCCCTAGTTAACCTTATTCATAAATGGTATTTGGCCATGGAAACGCATGGCCGGGTAATACGGATTATTTTTTTTGATTTTAGAAAAGCTTACGACTTGGTAGATCACAATAAGCTACAGTATTGGAAAATTGTGAAAAAATTGAGGGTCAGGCCAGCTCTTATTTCTTGGCTAGGATCGTACCTCAAAGATAGGTCACAAGTCACTAAATTCCGCAAATGCATTCTCGCAGGAGGCTCGAGTTAAAGGAGGAGTTCCCCAAGGAAGTAATTAAAATTGGACCCATCGCATTTGTTATCCACATCAATGATCTACCGCTCATAATCTCCCCAATTAACCCAGAGGATGAAGATATTTCATTGTTCATGGACGATACAACTCTATCGGAAGTTATTGACATCACCCAACACGTGTCCAACTGCCCGATCGGAAACTCTCAACGAAACGTGGATAACATATTGCAATTTACGAGAAATCAAAATGTGGAACTCAATAGTAAAAAGTGTAAAGAGATGCTGGTAGACTTCAGGAAGGTTAAAACTATAATACCGTCAATTTCTATTGGCGGGGATATCTTCACAAGAGTAAAATCATTTAAGTTGCTGGGTATTTGGATAGTCGACGATTTAAAATGGAATACTAATACAGCCTATATTATAAAGAAAGCAGTCAAACGATTATATCTGTTAAAGGTGCTTAAAAGCTATAATGCCCCCATGGAAGATCTAAAAGCCTTCTATACGGTTGTAATAAGGTCGGTTCTAGAATATGGAGCTCAAATCTGGAATGGCAATCTCACAGTTGAACAGAGTAATGACATTGAGAGATTACAAAAGCGGGCGCTAAGAATAATCCTCCCTGTTATGAGCTACGATCATGTACTACGTCAGTCCAATTTGAAAACCCTATAGGAACGTAGAGATGTTATGTGTGTTGACATGATTAAGAAAATGTCAAATCCCGGCAATAAACTTCAACATCTTCTCCCAATGAAGGTTTCTCAATTAACAGAGGGAAACGAGGACAAACGGCTTAGAATATTATAACTATGCATGTAGAACTAAACGATTTAGTCAGAGTCCTATCATTTATGTAATAAATAAGTACAATTTAACTCTTTATAACTCTTAGCTTAGCTAACTCTTAACTTCGAAAATCTTACTAATCTTGCATGGTTTTTTTATTGTATAAGATAATATAATAAATAGTTCTTATTTCATTCTTAATCAATTTTTAAAAACAGTAAAAACTCTATTTGTAGCACATTGTAATTTAGCCCTGCCATTTAATGTGTAAATTACTATTATACTATTATATTATATTATTATGTAGCCTGCGTTTGGAGTCTGGGACTGCATGCAGGCTAATGGGATGGAGATTATTAAAAAATAGGTTTTGAAAAATATTTCGGTACTTTTTGTAGCCAGGTGGGGATGAATTACAACTTTTTCATGAATAATTGGCATAATTTTCATCATTGCATTAAATGGTAGTTTTTACGAGTACAAATTATTGTTAATGGACGATACTCAATGCGCTAGACCTAAATATTATAGATATAAAATGTCTATGTTAAGCCAACTCGAAAGCTACTATTGTCTAAACAAAGGAAGACTCTATCACAGACTTTTATTATTTGCTTGCCAAACCCGTAGGCTACTGCACCCAGTATCGTTTATTAATTATTGTCCAAACCACTATGTTTGACCTATTCATATAAACTATAACAATGAAACTATAGTTAAACATTGGCAGATATTCGAGTTAGCTTTATCTGCCTATATCATTCTTACTTGGATTGCGAGCTGTAAAGACTGATTTAAAGAGTCATTTAAACAATTAATCGCTTCACGTTTATCATTTCTAAACGTTCACCAAAAATAATGCCAAGAGTTAGCAAACCACGATCACGAGTTCGTCAGCAGGATCAACGACCGTCCAGTACTCAACCATCCGTCGAAGTGCCGAGCTTTTTTTGGGCGAGTTATCAATTTTAGAGTTGAAGAACCTTTGCCGCGAAGTCAACTTTTCTTGCGCTGGCGGCCGACGGGCACTTACAACGCGTCTACAAAACGAAAGAGAACGTCTAAGCACGTACACGCCGCAATCCCACATTCAAACCGTTCCAGTAAACAACACGTTATCTAATTCCAACGCAAGGGAAAGCTTCAGCGCCGACCGACTGGTACAGATTACGCAGTTTGATTCGCAGTCGTTCTTCAAAAGCCAACACGACACAACAACCGCGACTCGTGTAGATGAGTAGCAAACTATCCCGCCACCGCCAACGCCACTCGAAAGGCTACAACAGTCATTAATGATATGACGTCATTCGCGGCATCCCTTTGGACGCTGGATGTGGGGGGGGGGGTTACCTACTCGTAAAGCAGAGAATATCTAGCAATTTTTAGTTTTATTGCAGTCAAATTAGATTACTCAAATTTGTATACATGACATAGGGAAAAATTTCAAACATGGATATTTTCCGTTCTACGTCGAAATTTAAAAATGCCCAAGGCAAAGTTTTAGATTTTAATGTGCTATATCATAATCATTTGGTTTTAAATTAATTTTAAAAAGTTAAAATTGAATTTGACGGAAGCGCAAGAGGACGACAATATTTTCTAGCTCGCCTTGTTGTAAATTTCGCGTTTCATGCATTATGATTAGCTGAGAGCGAAAATGTAAACAAATGCGCTGATTGGTCGAGCACGAGATCTGCCCTTGTTACTCATGAATTATTAATGAGTTTGAGATCAATATGTAGTGTATTGTTGTTGTTAAAAATCAGCTAAACATTCTCGCTCGAAGTTTGTGTGGTATCCATATTTCGCATGAACTTTGTGATGACATCCATATCTCGCGTGAAGTTTGTGTGGTATCCATATCTCACATGAAGTTTGTGATGGCATCCATATCTCATTGTCTCTTTAGATGTTTGCAAAACCACCGGGATGGACCCACACGACATTGCGGCCACACTACGTGGTCCTGAATATGGTGATTAAGAAGGATGGCAAGTAAGCTTTATTTTACAATTGATTGCACGAAACGTTGGCCAAAAATTTCGTAGTTTACCTACAAAGTTGGTAAGTTGATTGTCAAGTTATCACGCAATTTGAAGAATGTGAATATGAGTTTCACAATCGGGTTTTGGAAACAAATTCTTTATTGGCTAAACAGCTGGAGATAAACATCCTTTGCCATAGAGATGAGATTTTTGCGTGTGTATCTTTAAGAAATTTGGCTGAGAAATACTGTTTCTTGGTTTGCCCTCCTTTAACTGAAATTCACAAGTTGGAAACACAAGATTGTAAGTCGAAAATGATGTTTCCGGAACATCGGGGCCATCTTAACTCGCCTTAAATCCCCTAAAATCGCTTTGCTCTTAAATTACTGAATTGTTGGAGCCGTTCACATTGTATTAGTAATAGTATAACTTCAACCATGAAAAACAAGAAAAGTTACTTGCAGCAAGTAGGGAAAGCTACATATTTTATGAAAGCTTATGGGATGTATTGTGTTGGCCCTAGTTAACCTTATTCATAAATGGTATTTGGCCATGGAAACGCATGGCCGGGTAATACGGATTATTTTTCTTGATTTTAGAAAAGCTTACGACTTGGTAGATCACAATAAGCTACAGTATTGGAAAATTGTGAAAAAATTGAGGGTCAGGCCAGCTCTTATTTCTTGGCTAGGATCGTACCTCAAAGATAGGTCACAAGTCACTAAATTCCGCAAATGCATTCTCGCAGGAGGCTCGAGTTAAAGGAGGAGTTCCCCAAGGAAGTAATTAAAATTGGACCCATCGCATTTGTTATCCACATCAATGATCTACCGCTCATAATCTCCCCAATTAACCCAGAGGATGAAGATATTTCATTGTTCATGGACGATACAACTCTATCGGAAGTCATTGACATCACCCAACACGTGTCCAACTGCCCGATCGGAAACTCTCAACGAAACGTGGATAACATATTGCAATTTACGAGAAATCAAAATGTGGAACTCAATAGTAAAAAGTGTAAAGAGATGCTGGTAGACTTCAGGAAGGTTAAAACTATAATACCGTCAATTTCTATTGGCGGGGATATCTTCACAAGAGTAAAATCATTTAAGTTGCTGGGTATTTGGATAGTCGACGATTTAAAATGGAATACTAATACAGCCTATATTATAAAGAAAGCAGTCAAACGATTATATCTGTTAAAGGTGCTTAAAAGCTATAATGCCCCCATGGAAGATCTAAAAGCCTTCTATACGGTTGTAATAAGGTCGGTTCTAGAATATGGAGCTCAAATCTGGAATGGCAATCTCACAGTTGAACAGAGTAATGACATTGAGAGATTACAAAAGCGGGCGCTAAGAATAATCCTCCCTGTTATGAGCTACGATCATGTACTACGTCAGTCCAATTTGAAAACCCTATAGGAACGTAGAGATGTTATGTGTGTTGACATGATTAAGAAAATGTCAAATCCCGGCAATAAACTTCAACATCTTCTCCCAATGAAGGTTTCTCAATTAACAGAGGGAAACGAGGACAAACGGCTTAGAATATTATAACTATGCATGTAGAACTAAACGATTTAGTCAGAGTCCTATCATTTATGTAATAAATAAGTACAATTTAACTCTTTATAACTCTTAGCTTAGCTAACTCTTAACTTCGAAAATCTTACTAATCTTGCATGGTTTTTTTATTGTATAAGATAATATAATAAATAGTTCTTATTTCATTCTTAATCAATTTTTAAAAACAGTAAAAACTCTATTTGTAGCACATTGTAATTTAGCCCTGCCATTTAATGTGTAAATTACTATTATACTATTATATTATACTATTATGTAGCCTGCGTTTGGAGTCTGGGACTGCATGCAGGCTAATGGGATGGAGATTATTAAAAAATAGGTTTTGAAAAATATTTCGGTACTTTTTGTAGCCAGGTGGGGATGAATTACAACTTTTTCATGAATAATTGGCATAATTTTCATCATTGCATTAAATGGTAGTTTTTACGAGTACAAATTATTGTTAATGGACGATACTCAATGCGCTAGACCTAAATATTATAGATATAAAATGTCTATGTTAAGCCAACTCGAAAGCTACTATTGTCTAAACAAAGGAAGACTCTATCACAGACTTTTATTATTTGCTTGCCAAACCCGTAGGCTACTGCACCCAGTATCGTTTATTAATTATTGTCCAAACCACTATGTTTGACCTATTCATATAAACTATAACAATGAAACTATAGTTAAACATTGGCAGATATCCGAGTTAGCTTTATCTGCCTATATCATTCTTACTTGGATTGCGAGCTGTAAAGACTGATTTAAAGAGTCATTTAAACAATTAATCGCTTCACGTTTATCATTTCTAAACGTTCACCAAAAATAATGCCAAGAGTTAGCAAACCACGATCACGAGTTCGTCAGCAGGATCAACGACCGTCCAGTACTCAACCATCCGTCGAAGTGCCGAGCTTTTTTTGGGCGAGTTATCAATTTTAGAGTTGAAGAACCTTTGCCGCGAAGTCAACTTTTCTTGCGCTGGCGGCCGACGGGCACTTACAACGCGTCTACAAAACGAAAGAGAACGTCTAAGCACGTACACGCCGCAATCCCACATTCAAACCGTTCCAGTAAACAACACGTTATCTAATTCCAACGCAAGGGAAAGCTTCAGCGCCGACCGACTGGTACAGATTACGCAGTTTGATTCGCAGTCGTTCTTCAAAAGCCAACACGACACAACAACCGCGACTCGTGTAGATGAGCAGCAAACTATCCCGCCACCGCCAACGCCACTCGAAAGGCTACAACAGCTTGGTCAATTTCCATTTTTAATTTCCAGCGAGCTCCAGCACAGCCGACTTCATCCCATGGACCTGTTGCCTCAATCCAGCAAGCAGATGGGGGATTCACGCCAGAGATTCCAAACAAATACGTTCGTGACATCGAAAGTGGTGTGTTTTTTGAGCTTGCTAAATTATTGCCAAAAATTTAAAAAAGTTAAATGTTGGTTCCGATTCTTCTGACAACGTAGGTTTCACAATTTCCTCTACGGGAATCTCATCAAAACCACGCAAGCCTCAGGTGCTGACTAACATTGAAGAGTGGACAACCGCTATCAACACGTATATGTTAATCATAGTACAAAAATTCCAAATCGTGCATCAGAACTTTTACAGTACATGGAAACCATCCGTCATGCGGCAAAAACGCATGGCGGTTTAGGCTGGTGCATATATGACCATAAATTTCGCTATAAAGCCCCCGCGTGTCGAACATTGTCGTGAGCCAACATTGACATGCAGTTATGGTTGCGTATTTTCACCGCTAGCAGTTGCGGAAAGATTATTCCCTTTTTTCTAACGGACCCTCAAACAAAGCTGGGGCAGCGAGGGGCGGAATTTGCCACAGCTACAAAAGGGGTAGACCTTGCCCATTACGACCCAATTGCCCTTACACTCACCGGTGTAACCGAATTGGCTGTGGGGGGAACCATCCTGGGTACCAATGTCCACAATCCCGTGGGGAAAACGATCACAACGACGACCACCCTTCACAATCCGCCCGTAGCTCCGCGAAGACCAACAGAAAATAGAACTGTTAGTTTAAGTGTGGTATATATAATAGCAGTAATTCAATAACTTTAGATAATACTATAGTTACGCCAATTCGCGTTGACGCGCTTGAAGGTGCTCTTTGTGGGCTTCCCGATTCATCATTCGTTTTGAAACTCTGTTCAGACTTGCGTTTCGGTGCTCGTCTCGGTTACGATGGTCCTCGCATGTCCAAATTTTCGAAAAACCTCAAGTCTGCCTTTGAATAATTGTTTCAACTAACTAAGCTAAGGAAGTTGCTCTTGGCCACACAGCTGGTCCTTTCACCAATCCCCCATTTGCTAATTTACAGGTTTTGCCGATTGGCATTGTACCTAAAAAGCATTCAGATAAATTTCGAACCATTTTTCACCTCTCGTTTCCAAAAACGGGAGAATCAATCAATTCTTTTATCGAGAAAGACGACTTTTCATTGTAGTACATAAAAATCGACGACGCAATTGCGACTTTAATCCGATTAGGCAGAGGCACTTATCTAGCTAAAACTGACATTTTGTTAACATTCTAGCATGTTGTTAACATTCCGCACGTTAGGTGTTCCTATTGCAGAACATAAAACTGAAGGACCCAGTCTCATTATAGAATTTCTAGGCATTATCATTGACTCACAAAAGATGGAGGCTCGTCTTCCATCCGATAAATTGAACCGTCTATTTGTTGATTTAAATTCGTGGCACACAAACAAGTCATCCACACTCGAAGAGCTCCAATCACTAATTGGCACATTAAATTTTGCATGCAAAGTAATTGTCCCGGGTCGAGTTTTTCTGCAACGTATCATAAATCTAACACGGGGTGTCTCCAAACCACATCATCACATTTGCTTGACGAATGGTTTTCGCGAAGATGTAAAAATGTGGCAACTTTTTCTTAAAGACTGGAATGGGACAAGTTTATTTCTCAACTCTTTCTGGAAAAATTCTACAAACCTTTCTCTCTATACGGATGCCTCCGTGACCCTTGGTTTTGGGGGAATTTTTCGCACCCAGTGGTTTCAGGGTAAATGGTTGCCTCACCAAACACTTACCACAAAAAATATCAGCATTAATTGGCAAGAGCTCTATGCTATTGTGGTAGCTTCCTACAGACTGTATGGCACCTTTATGGCCTCAAAAACACTAAGACGGTAAATCCAGACACCATCAAAGTCTATCTCGCAGCAGTAAACCATATGCATTTGGTTAACGGCTACGACCTTTAAATCGCCAAATTTCAACGCCTACACTATATTTTCCGAGGTATAAAGCGAGTAAAAGGAGTGTCTACAAGAACACGCTTACCAATTACATTTGACCATTTGAAATTGTTTCACCGCATATTACACTCACGGACATCACCAACACATGATGAAACCATGATTTGGGCAGCAATTTCCATAGCATTTTTCGGGTTTTTGCGGATTGCTGAAATGACTTGCTCCGGTCCTTATAATTCTTCAACAAACTTTGCCGATCAGATGTAAATTTTCATAACAAAAAAGTGGGGATAACGAGGTTTTTCTGCAACTACGAATTAAAGCGTCAAAAACCGATCCGTTTCGAGCCTCAGCCACAATAACCATTGGCAGCAATTCTGGTATGTATTGACTGTCCAGTAAGGGCCCTTCAAACCTACCTTTCACGTGCGCCAACGGACTATGCGGGACCATTGTTTTGCTACTCAAATGGTGTTCCTTTATCACGTAGTCAATTTACTAACGAACTACGAACACTTTTGGCCCAAGATGGTCATCACCCTGCTCACTATGCAGGCCACAGTTTTAGAATCGGAGCCGCTACCACAACTGCGTCGCAAGGTTTGCCTCATTGGCTTATTCAAACGCTAGGAAGATGGTCTTCCGATTGTTACCTCAGATATATTCGCACGCCAATCAATGTCCTTACAGACGTTTCAAAACGATTGATTGCAGAATAAGATAAACACTCGATCGTTGTTTTTCGGTCTATGGGGATCACACACACTATCGTTGTGTGATTGTGGAGGCAATTGCTCTAGTATGAGGTCGCAATTTTACCATAGACCTCACGTTTTCTTTACGGAATTTGGCAACCTGGCATACAGCCAATTCCCATTTACAAAAATCACTCTATTTCTGCATATGAGTATATGTGCTAAGCCAGATCAGTGTTCTAAGAAATATTTCCCTGACCATTTTTCCCAGGGCCCAGCTCAGAGTATATGTCTTACAGGGCAGGCTAGGACCCAGCTCTAAATGGAGTATATGTTCTAGCCGACTCAGGACCCAGCTTTAAATCCGTAAAAGTATATGTCTTGGGCAGATTAGGACCCAGCTGCAAATCAGTATATGTCCTAATCGACTTTCCCCAACATCCAGCTTTTCAATACGAGTATATGCCCTGGGAACCGCTCAGCACCCAGCTCTTCGCAGATAAAAAATGCAGTATATTATTATTATTATTATTATTATTATTATTATTATTATTAATGTTAAACACTCCCAGAAGGGTTTTTCAGTGTTCAATACAGAAGTTATAAAAAGTAATTACTTAATTAAATTATATTCTAAAAACTGTATAATATACTATTAACACCAAAATATATAATATCAAGCTAGTTATATTTAAGGTAAAATACTTATTAGTACTATTTAATTTAAAATTTAGTCAGTAAAAGATGTAATTCAGTTCTGTTCATCGAGAAATTGTTGAACCAAATAACTTCGTAGCCCGCTTTTAAAACGTTCCAAATTAAGATTATGGTCTTTTGGCCATTCTGGCAAACTGTTCCACAAACAAGAAGCTCGGTAGCGAAAAGAACGTTGTCCGGTCGCTGTTCTATATAAAGGTATTTCCAATAATTCGCTAGATCTTATGTTCAAATTGAGTAATTGTGATCTTGTTTGGAACATACGACATAAATATGATGGGACCATACCATTAACACATTTATAAGCCATTACTGTATCTCGGAATCGCAACATATAATTGACTGGTAACCAGTTAAGCTGTTTTAAAGATGGAGTGATATGGTCGAATTTTTTTGTGCCCGTGACAATACGTGCTGCGAAGTTCTGAACTTTTTGCAATTTTGCAATGTTTTTCTTCGATGAATTAGACCATATGGTTGAACAGTAATAGAGTTTACTAAAAACCAACGCGTTTATTAAAAGAATTAACGTCTTCATATCAAAAAGGTGCCTTGCTCTATTAAATTGACACAGGCTACCGACACAAGAGGAAACCAGTTTTGTGACGTGTTCATCGTACGTCAAACCACTATCCAGTGTTACGCCTAGATCAGTGGCTGAGGTCACAGGAAACAGTTTTTTCCCCAATAGTAAAATATAGAAATCTGCCGGTATCTGTTTCAACATATAACGAATTGCGAACACAAGTAATTTCGTCTTATTGGGATTAATAAGCAGACTATTTAGAGAACACCAAGAAACGACTCTCCGTAGATTTTCGTTAAGCTTAGCAGCCGCTAAGTTCACTTCATTGACGGGAAATGACAAAAGTAGCTTCGAGTCGTCGACGTAAGACTTCAAATTACCATTCTTTGGTACCATAGGTAAATCATTAATATATATGTTGAATAAAATGGGACCGAGAATTGAGCCCTGCGGAACGCCATGATTGAGTGTGCGTGTTTCAGAGACAGTCGATCCAATGCGCACAACCTGCTGTCGTCCTGTCAAGTAACTTTTAAACCAACATAAAGCGTCATCGGACACTCCCAATACTTAGAGCTTTTTCAGAAGCAATACATGATCGATACTGTCAAATGCTTTAGAAAGGTCTAGTAGAATTACAGCTACGACCTCCTTGTCGTCCATAGACTTTAAGATCTTATCCGATATAAATAAATTCAATGTTTCAGTGGAGTGCAGCTTCCTGTTTCCACTTTGGTGTACGCTTAAGCATTTCTTCTGTTCCACATATGCGGTAAATTGTTCCAAAACTACACGCTCGCAGATCTTTGATGCAGCAAGTAGCAAGGAAATTGGCCGATTATTTTTAGCAATTTCGTGATCCCCTTCTTTTATTAGGGGAATAACTTCTGACAACTTCCAGGCGCTGGGAAACAAAGATTCTCTTAAAGAGCAGTTAACAATATCCGTAAGACGTTGAAGAATGTATGGTAAGGCATCTTTGATCACTTTCACAGAAACTTTATCTGGTCCAGGGGACTTATTGGATGGAAAAGAACACACAATTTTACGAATCACGTCACAGGACACAGGGTGAAAATGAAACTTGTCAATTTCTGCACTAAATTTATGTGGTATCTCTGGATGAGTCGATGTAAGACCATATGAAGTAATCAACGCTTTGGATTCTTCTGCCGCTTTTGCTCCGACTGAAAAAAAGTATTCATTAAATTTGTTCGCTACTTCAACGACATTCCCAGAATAAGTTAAACGTGTTTTTTCACTTCTAGGAATACATTCTCTTACAGTTTTCCAAAGGGAGTTGTTGTTTCTATTTTTGTCATTAATTCTTTTATACACAAATTTTCTCTCGGATTCTCTCAATTTTCTTTTAATTTGATTTCTACATGAACGATATCTGTCCCAGTCCAAGGCCTGCAGGGTTTGACGGGCAAGTTTATGCAGCGCATTTCTTTTTTTCATAAGTTGAACAATTTCCTGGTCAACAAAAGGGCACAAGCGACGTTTAATCTTAACAGTCTTTATCGGGGCATGCATATCTAATACACTTAGAAATTTCTGATTAAAATTGTCCGGTCGCTGGTTAACGCCCTGGTCAATTGGATTTTCTTGCCAAATCAGCTGTTCTAGATCATTTTTAAACGCTTCAGAAGAATAATTCTTAAAACTTCTTATGACCATGTAATCAGGTAATTTCTTAGGCAATTTAAGCTTTAATATTGAATAAACCAGAAAGTGGTCACTGATGTGCGTTTTTTCAACTCCACTTTCCACTACCAAGCTTGTGTTAGATGTTAAAATCACATCGATGAGAGATGAGGACTGCAAAGTCACCCTAGTTGGTTCCTTGATAAGTTGGAATAAATTCAAGCTGCTGCACAATTCGTTCAACGCATCAGATTCTGGACCACTTTTTAATAAGTTACAATTTAGATCACCCACTACGAATATATCTTTTTTCAAAGTAAGTGCATATGAATAGTTGTCCATGAGATCGTCCACGAAACAGGAAACTGGACAGTCAGGAGGTCTATAAGCAACACATAGCACAATAGATTTCATTTTCTTATGTTGGATTAATATCCACAATTGATGAAAACCCATTGATGAAATTACAGATATATCCTTTATAATCTTTGTTTTCAGTGAGTTACGAGTAAAAACACAAACACAACCTCCACGTTTACCAAGGCGATCCAACCGCAACTGTAACCTTCAATTTCAACTTCTGAATTTTTTACTGTGGAATTAAGCCATGATTCCGATATCGTTAAAATGTCGTACTGATGTTCGCCATTAAGTTCCCTCAACTGGATCAAATTATCTCTATTTTTCAGAGATCTGACATTCAAATGAGCGAGCTTTAGTTTTGAATTTGAGTGATTATGATTATTCGCGTTCTTTGTTAGAGAAGGACAGTCAATGGTTTTCTTATAATTTTTAATTACAATGCAGTTCTCTGCGTTATGTTGCTTATTACAAAACATTCCA